>ML663010.1:16159309-16369371 GCA_007570785.1 Antilocapra americana | reverse complement strand
ACCCAACATGTGAGACAACAAAAGGAACGCAGATGTATAGAATAGACTCGTGGACTTTGTGGATGAGGGTAAGGGTGGGATGATATGGGAGAAGGGCATTGAAGCATGTTAATTGTCATGTGTCTAATCAATCGCCAGCCCAGGATTGATGCTCGGGACTGGTGCAGCAAGATTTCCCGGGGGGGAGGGAGGAGGGAGGGGGGATCCGGAGGGGAAGCATATGTAAACCCATGGTGATATCATGACAATGTATGGCAAAAACAATAATAAAAAAAAAAATTAAAAAAAAAAAAAGAGTTGGACACAACCAAGGGACTAGTACACTTTCACTTTGCTATTTATTAGTTGTGTGACCTTGAGCTTGTTTCTCAGCCTGAGCTTCATTTTCTTCATTATACATTGGAGGTAAAAATGTGTGCTGAGCTTATAATGTGAATTATGTGAACTAAATATGGCAGTGGCGTTTAGGTACTTAATACTGTGCCTGGCACTTAAAAGGGGTCAATAATTCCTGCCAGGGTCCAGCCCCTGCGGGTCAGGGGGTCTTGAGGAATGAGTGGCGTCGGCAGAAGAACTGAGCTGAGTTGATGTGTAGTGATGAAGCAGTCTCTCTTTATTGATGTTAGTTTTGTGGGGTGATGGAGAAGTCTCTATTTTTGTTAGTTTACAGTTTTATAACCAAGAAACATCCCCATTACATCACAATTATTCTATACAATCTTTTGTTTTCTGCCTACCATCAACAACTTTATCATTAAGCTCATTTTCCTTGCAAAAGGTCATATTTCTGCATAATTAGACTTAACAATAGTATGTTTACCATTTGAATGTCTCCAGCATACTTCGGATAAGTATATCAATCTAAGTAGAAAGGTTACATTTCTATTATTAGGTGCAACTATGTAGAAGCTAGAGAGAGGGGCTTAAGCTTGAAACTTTCATTCTATTAACCTATTTTGGTTCTTACAAGGAAAGAGAAAAAAGGACAAAGAGACAGTTTAGCAGCACTGCTTTAACAATAAGACCCTATTAACCTTACACCTACTAAAATGAATTCCTATGTCTACACTATCCTAAAGCAATCAGTGTCTCCAACTATGCTGGCCACAGTTATGAGCGTTCCTAAGTCCCATTCCAGCCTGGTTTCTTCAAGGAAGGGAGGCTCCTCCGTGGAGTGGTCGGGGGAGTGGGATGTGGAAAGGTGACCCAAGTATGAGCCCTTCTGGTGGTGGCTTTGCCGTGACCCCCAGAGAACTCTTGGTAAACTCCCCAGTAACTAGTAGGAGGTACAGTAATCTATTTAAGTGTCCCTTTTTCCTCCTTAGTCCTCGGGAAAGGGAATCTGCCTTCCCAGATCCTCTGAGGGAAATAAGGTCTGAGGGAATTATTTCAGGATGAATTTTTTCTAACTGGGACTGATCTACTGAGATGAGCTAATTTTCAGAGCATAAACAGAACTTCCCAAGAGAAATACCAGGAGGGGCCTTGCCTTGGGATGCCCCGAAGGAAAATCCACTTTGCAGTTTCCTTCTCAGTCTCGTGACCTTGTCATCTGAGTGAGGGGGCATCCTGACGGCTCCCGGCAAATTCCCAGTGATGCTAGTGGTACAGAAGCCACCTGCCAGCGCAGAGATGTAAGAGACGAGGGTTTGATCCCTGAGTCTGGAAGATGCCCTGAAGGAGGGCTCTGCAACCCACTTCAGTATTCTTGTCTGGAGAATCCCCATGGACAGAGGAGCCTGGCGGGCTACAGTCCATAGTGGTCGCACAGAGTTGGACACGACCGAAGTGGCGTAGCAGAGCACATTAATACTACTATTCAGATACGAAACATAAGTTTATTGTTGAGCCTCAGTCTCATGTCACAGATACTTTCTGGAAAACAGATCTCGGTCTGCACACTGAAGAAGGGCTTGCTCTTTTCCTTTGCTGTAGATTTCGTTTTTGTTTCTCTCCCCTCTTCACCCCCTCCTTCAGTCATACTATATGCACAACTTAGGCCCAAGTTCTTTGCTTTGACCTTTCCTTAATAAGGTAATTTTATTTTTTGACCATTAGCCTTGAGGGTATGCTGAGACTTTGTCTGAAATGAAGCTTTGATTGCAACCATTATCAATATCTCAGGCTCAGAATCACCTTTGAGCAGTTATACAACGAGGAACCTGATTGATTCCTTTTCTTCCTTGCTGAGGTTTATCAAAAGGTTGAGGCTGGGTAGAAACTGCTCCCCTTTTATAGGTCCATAATGTCACGTGGGAGGGAATCAGTGGAGTCTCAAGTTGAAGGATACCTGTTTTATCCTCATGCCTCAGATAAAATCTGTCTTTCCTGCATAAATAAGGTTATATTTCTCTGAGACTTCAGGGGATAAAATTCTGTCTTGTGTTCGATGTCACAGAATCGTGGAATGTGAGAACTGGGAAGAGGAAACCTTCTGGGTCATTGTCACTGGAATCCTTGTAATCTGTAGAAGGGATGTGAGTGCAAAGGGTACATGAGAGGGTGTACTCTCAGGCTTCTGTTGTTACCCTCCACTTTTTCTATTTTATGTGTTAGAATTTAGCATAGCATTCAGTTCAGTCTGTCAGTCACGTCTGACTCTTTGTGACCCCATGGACTGCAGCATGCCAGGCGTCCCTGTCCATCACCGACTCCTGGAGCTTGCTCAGACTCATGTCCATTGAGTCGGTGATGCCATCCAGCCATCTCCCCCTCTATCGTCCCCTTCTGCTCCTGCCTTCGAACTTGCTCAGCACCAGGGCCATTCCTTTCTGCAAGGGATCTTCCCAACCCAGGGATCGAACCCAGGTCTCCACACTGCAGATGGATTCTTTACTGTCTGAGCTACCCGGGAAGCCCTGGCATAGCATAAGGGTTTTTAAAGAATCGTAATGAGGTTAGCTGCTAAACAATATGTTACAAAGCCCTCAGCTGCTCAGTGTTTTTCAGTTAAGAAAATTAAGGTCAGAAAGGTGAAGTTAGCTGTTTTTTAATTTATGCAGCAAATATTAATCAAACATCTTCTGAAGGCCAGATGTTGGTCTAGCTCCTGGGAATACAGTGGCATACCTCAAAGAGAACAGATTCTTATTAAGGCTTTGGCTCTTGTAGGTACTGGTGACCTTGATCCACTCTGGAAAACAGAATTTTGTAAAATCATATTTATGTTGCAAAATATAAATCAGGTCTTTCTGGTCACACTTATTATAACCTTTTTAAATAATATTCATTGAAACTGCTATGATTAAAGAAGGGCTAGCCAGATTTTCTTGTTTTTGCTTAGTTTTGTCCTATTCCTGTGCTTTAAATCCCCAGGGAAGGATTTGGTGAGGAGAGGTGGAATTAATAATTGTGAGAGTTTTGGTGGGTGTGAGAAATTTGAATTTTAAATTTAGTAGGAGGAAGTGATATGGGAGAACTAGAGGCAGCCTTGTGGGGGAAAAAAATTAAGGTTATACTTGGTTGAACCCTAGGGAGGATTCTTATACCTGCAAAACAATTCTTAATGATACTGCATTATAAAATTAGCTCTTTAAACTTACCCTAAGTATAAATGGACTTCCCTGGTGGCTCAAATGGTAAAGAATCTTCCTGCAATTCAGGAGACCTGGGTTCAATTCCTGGGTTGAGATGATCCCCTGGAGAAGGGAATGGCCACCCACTCCAGTATTATTGCCTGGAGAATCCTACGGACAGAGGAGCCTGGCAGGCTACAGTGTGTAGGGTTGCAAAGAGTTGAACACGACTGAGCGACTAACATTTTCACATCCATCTAAGCATAAATATGAACACCTCTATAATCATTCAATAGCTAAAAATATGTTTTTCTGCTGTGTTCTGATGAAATCCTCAAGCACGTATAGATAAGGAGAAATTCCTTGTCCTGCTTCCAGTCTAAATGCTTTTCTTCCATAATCCTGATCTTAGGAATTCTCTTCTTTGTTCTTGTTTTGCATCTTACCTTCGTTAGTGAATTCCTCATTGGACCTGATAATTTTTTTTTGATAGTTAATTCAGTTGCAGAGGGTTCTCAGACTCTCTCTGTAATTACTCAAAGTTTGGATTTAAAAAATATGACATATCTGTTAGCAGACTGTGTTTACTTCTGGTTTCCATCCTGTGTGATGTGGTCACATCTCTAAGGATGTGTCCTCACTCCAGCTAAGTGAGCACTTTTGCTGTAGCTGCTTTGGAAGATCTGGGACTAGAAGGGCAAGAGGTGATTAGAGAGAAGTGAAGAGGGAAATAGAAAGATGATCATTATAGACCATCTTGGCTTTTGGCCAGCAAAAAATATCCCACGGGCTGAGAGTGACCGTGGAGTTTTGTCTTCTTCTTATTAAAAACATACAATAAGACTCTGGTTAGTTCTGGTGTCCCACTCTGAGATGTCATTCCTGTGAGAAGCAACCTGGAAATTGTGGTTTGACCATTGTTCACACACAAATGTGTGCACTACACAGACTATATATGTATGTATATATATTTTAAAACATAAAGATGAAGGTCTAAATAAGTGTTGTTTCATTCACAGTTGGAACACTCTCCATTCTCTAGTTTAGATCCCAGCTAACAATCAAAGCAGCTAGAAGGCTCATCACAGAATATATACAGTTTGAGGCCACACGCTATTATAGTCTTGTCTGTTTCAAATGTCTTTGACCTTCGTTTATACAAAGGAAAAAGTCACCATGACAGCTTAACATGTCAAGGCAAACAATTTCAAGGCACTCTGATGTGGAGTCAAAAGCAGAGATTCTGGAGGCAGAAGTTGTGGGTGACTGATTAAAGCACTGAGGTCCCAGGGACTGACTTTGCAAAGTAATTCTGTGATTACAAGGCTTCTTCTTTCTGTACAGCAAAGCAGTTACAGCTTTCCTTGGAATCAGGCAGGCAAAGATCCAAAATCCATTAACTGCCCAGATTCACAGGGACAGGAGATTGGTGGCCGTACTCCTCCTTTGTAAAAGGGGACGTGTGTTTTCCCCACTGTTTTTCCCAAGCTGTTGATAAATAACATGTCATTTCTGCTTGTGTGCGTTATATCAAAGATGAATGTACTTCAGATAAAAAGATTGCTAAGAGAGCTGAAATTTGGTATCCTTTAATGTATTGAAAGTTAAAGTCTTAGTTGCACAGTTGTGTCTGATTCTGGGACTGTAGCCCACCAGATTCCTCTGTCCACGGGATTTCCCAGGCAGGAATGCTAGAATGAGTAGCCATTCCCTTCCAGGGTCAAACCCAAGTCTCCTGCATTGCAGGCGGATTCTTTACCATCTGAGCGACCAGCAAAGCCTAGTGTATTGGGAGGTTCTATATTCTGTATCTATCTATATGTCCTGTATATCATCTATAACCATATGTATACGTGTATCTATCTACAAAACACAGTGCAAAGAAGAAATGAAATCATCCACACATCATTTCAGTTGTGGCTCTCGATTTTGCCAGTTTAATAGTTGGACAGAAATAAAATTACCTTTTGCCACACAAAGTCTTGATCATTGAACCGAGTGTCTTCCATTGCTTAAAGAATATTAGATTTTTTCATCTTAATTTGAGAGGCAGTAAGGCAGAATGAAATAGGACTACTTCTTTAGGATCGTCTATACCTAGGTTCCAACTCTTCATTATTCCCCTCACTGGCCAGCCTTGGGAGAGGTACTTTTCTGAGCCTCAGGTTCTTCATGTGCAAAATGAGGGCATTTTAAGGTTGTTGTAAACTCTAGAAGGGAGTCAATGTTTCAGAAGGGAACAAGGGAATTGATAAGAGGGTTAAACAGATCCTGAAGAGCTGATGCCTTGAGTCTGGTGTTTCGGTGACAGGCTCAGGTGTTGCTTTCTCTTACTCCATCCAAGTTGGTTTCCTATTTGTTATTGCTGGCCGTCCCTTCATCTGTCCCGCATCACTGCTGCATTACTCTTCACCATGGCTTTGCATTTTAGAACACACTCTCTTTTCTCAGATGGTTGGAGTTAATTTAAGACAAAATAGCTTCAGCTGCTCAGCAAATAACAGGCTGCTGAAGAAGACAATATAGTTAGTAAAGAAAATGTTAAAAGACAAGAAGACAGACCACTCGGAATCTTCGGCCTGAATTGAAGCTTAGGGAGGGAGGGCAACTGTGAAAACAAACCAGATGATAGCAGAATGCAAAGATGCTGTAGTTGCCGGTCAGAATATCTTAAGTATCTGTTTAGAAGCTTAATTAAATGGGAAGCAAGACTGTCCTTTGTGTCAACATTTGAAAACTTAAAATTTGCTTTTCCCTTCCCTTCTGGGGTAATGCCTGCCCATTCTGTATTCAATTAATTCACCCATTATTAAAATATGATCCCATCTGGGACAAATCCATTGTTCTAACAGACCTAGAATGAGAAAGTAACCAAGGATATGGTCTTCATTAGAAAGATGGTAGTGTCTGTTCTTTTCAGAGGAGACTAGGTTGCTGATAACCTGTGAAAGTAAACTAATATTCAGAACAGTTCTCTTAAGTGAGCAGATAAAAAAAGAATACAACTTCTTTCATTCTATACAGTGCAAACATACCAAAATTTTGCCCTTATATATGACATCTTTCACACAGGACTCTGTTGGTGATTTCTCCTATTTCCCCAAGATTTATTGTGGGAGAGAAAGGGATTATTTCTCTTTAAGAATTGACCCACTTGTGTTCTAGCTATTGTCTCTGCTAAAAGAACAATAACTTGATACCACTGTCTATTTCCATTATAATCCTTGTCCTGTGAACAGATTGATTATGGATCATTTCTGATCCCTTTTTACTGTGTTTTTCAAAAACTGGAGGTTGCACAGTCAGGGTAAGAATAAATCTTTTACTAAAAGTCAATTAAGGGGGACTTCCCTGGCTGTCCACTGGTCATGACTTTGCTCTTCTACTGCAGGTGATGAGGGTTCAATCCCTGGTCAGGGAATTAATGCAGATTTCCCCCAAGCAGTGCAGTGCAGCCAAAAAAAATGTTGATGAAAACTTACCAGCTTCCATGACTGTGGTGATAATGACATTGTCGAAAGGATCAGGCTCAGCCCTGGTTCACAAGTTCCTGTGACTGGGCATGTTGGAGGGGTTTCAAAAGGGGAGGCATCGTCGGGGGGCGGGATGTGGTGGCTGGGGTGGGAGGTAGAGATAGACGATGCAGAGGCGCCTACAGATTTTCTTATGGATGGAGCTTAGCAATTGTGTTCCAGTTGCTAGAACTAACACCGCTTCTACTCATGAAAATTAACTTGAGTTGGTTTTCTTTCAGAGGTAGTGTTATATCAGGAAAAGGAGGCAGGCTGACCTCCTCTGGAATATGAGTTCTGACTTCAGCATGTTGTGGCTCAGTTTCCTTATCTGTAGAATGAAAGTAATAATAGAACCTCCTTCATGGGCTGATTGTGAGAAGAAATGAGTTGTGAGGCTAAAGCATTTAGAAAAGTGCTTGACACACACACAGTGTGCATTTATACTGTGCAGGTTGCTATGGATCTTTGGTCTCCAGTCATTTCCCATTTGTAAATTAAAGATAATAGCTGCTTTTCAGTGTTGTAGAGATCAGCAATAATGAATGTAGAGGGCTTCTGCCTTATAATGGATGAATAAGTGTGGGCATTAGCTTCTGTGCAGGTACAAAGTAGGTGTAGGCATCATTAAGGAAGGATAATATTTGCGTATAGCCTCCATCGTTCATTTGTTGATCATCTTCAACCTTCTAGCACTGGGAGAGAAAACCAAGGCCCTCACTGTTAAGCTCCTGTGGCCAGGTCTCTGTTCTGAGAGGACTTCTGTGTGTTTATGTGTTTGTAGGGAGCTAGTAAATGACTTGGGTAAGATTCCATAGCTAGTCTGTGGTTTAGCTGGGACTAAAAGATTTCTTTTCTTCAAATATGTGCTTTACCCTTGAAATCATCCTATCTTCTTATACATATTGTGCCCTTTATGTTTTCATCTATGAATATTATTAGTTTCAAATTCCAGCCCCCTCCTCACATACACCTGCAGGTAAGAGCTCTTATCAGTGATCTTTCAATTCTCACTATAATTAATATAAGAGCTTCTATGTTTAGTTAATGGAAAATAGGCTCACTATTAAATTGGCAGTATCAGGACTATGCATGCCTGATTATAGACAGTGAATAAATGTAAGATTTGTCATCGCACTCACAAAACACCAACTTTTCTGAAGCAGATAGAACTTACTGGAGCTGCAGTGGCGGTTCTTGTTATCTCGCCCGTTGATTAGAGACTGCAAATCAGAACAAACTGGCTGAAGCATTCTAAGGGTATAGGAGCCGCATCTGCACACAATTTTGAGATAAAACATGGAATCTTTTGCTGAAATACAGTATTTCAGTGTGGGAGAGTGAAGAATTAAGGGTACTAGAACCACAGGGTGAGACCAAGAACCTCAGCCTGATGGGAGACCTGACGTTTCCTCGCTCTGTGAGAGCTTACCTGTCTTATGCTGCTCAAAGAGCGGGGCTGGGTGTGTACACTGTAAGGGCAGATTAAGGATTCTCCTTGTTAAATTGTGGTGAATATTCTGCCATGATACATATATCAAATCAAGTTTGATAACTTAATATATACTTATCTTTGGCTGTCAATTATAACTCAACAAGGTTGGGGGAATAAAAGGGAAACAATTCTCCCTTTTTGAAAACAGGGAAGAGATTGACTCCCCCTCCCACTCCCTCCCTTTTCTTTAGGAAATCTCTAATTGAAAATTCTTGTCCTGTCTCTTTGACACATATGTAAATCTTCTTTAAAGTTAAATAAGTCTCTTGCTAGCTTCTCAGGCCAGGAATGTCTTTCTCAAGGACCTAGGATCCATCTCTTTGAAATGTAAGCATCAAGAAGATAGGGCCCCCACCTCCCAGTTTCTGAAGGTGTCTGTATGCAAGTTCAGTCACTCGGTCATGTCTGACTCTGCGACCCCATGGACTGTAGCCCTCCAGGTTCCTCTGTCTGAGGCATTTTCCCAGCACGAACACTGGAGTTTCTGCAGGAGGGTACAAATCTAACTTGCACAGGTGCCTTGATGCAAGCTGCAAAACTACACTTGTCATAAACATGTGAGAAGTGTATATTTCCTTTGGATAAAGCCAGTTAGGTAACACAGATGGTCACCTCAATTACCGAGTGAATTCATGATAAACTATGTGTGCCAAATGGCGCTGTTAAGTTCTCTTACATGAGATCTAGTTAAGGAGGCTGGCGGGCTACAGTCCATGGGGTCACAAAGATTTGGACATGATTGAGCAACTAAGCATGCATGCACACACACACACACACACACACACACACATGTTTATCTTGAGAACATGTATGTTATGGATTGTATCTGCGTAGCTATATAAAAGGATGAGATTTCTTCCTATTTTTGCAATCTCTTAGTGACTTTCCTCTGATATTATTCTGGTTTAAGCTTATTCAATAATAACATTGTTTTCTTCTTAGAAAGATTTAACACATATATTTTCCAATAATGTTTACACCTTACATGAGCAAGAACTTGTGAGGAAATAATTTGCATCGCATGTCTCCAAAGAAATGTTAGTTCTTTAAGAGCTGTGTCTTCTGGCCATATTTTTCTGTGTCACAAAGCACTGAAAATATTATGATCCGGGATTCTTAGTGAAATCTTGCATGGTTACCTCTGTGGTGTGATCAACTGAAATAACCATCTGGGTAAATATTTCATCTAATTTGTTATATGGGCAACTTTCTGTGTTACAAAATTATATTAAAAGAATTTTCTTTAGTAGTGAATAGAAGCTAGTTGCTTCTATTGCTAGTATGCTTTTGGAGAAGGAAATGGCATGCCACTCCAGTATTCTTGCCTGGAGAATCCAATGGACAGAGGAGCCTGACGGGCTACAGTCCATCGGGTCCCACAGAGTTGTTGGGACGTGACTGCAGTGACTTAGCATGCACACACTAGTATGCTCACGAGGACTGAAAAACAGAGGCATGAGGTTCACACCTCGCCACTTCAACTTGAGTTCATACAACTTGAAGAAGATTATCTGGGTTCAATAATCCTCAGTGTTTTGAGACCTGTTCTGTATTCTCTGACATATCATCAGTTATACACTGAGTCTGGTTATACATTGAATCTGTATGCACATACATATCAGTTATACTTTCTCTCAAGGGAAGTGGATAAACAAACCAACCAACCAATTCCAATTTTTTTTTCTTGCTATTGGCATGTCATCTTCTCCCATACACAAACATCACTGCTTCTTCTGTGGATATTTTTCTTGGCAGAGAGGTATCTCTGGTCTTAAGGCTTTAACTCATTAGTGAATCCACTCATCCATCTTCCATCATTTAATACAAAAGGTGGTAGCAGGGAAAACTTAGGCCATGCATCCTTTTGAATTGTTGACTGATTGTCTAGCAGACATCAGAGAAACCTATCCAGGCAAAGCTACAACCACATCCAGACATGGGAGCCAAGGCTAAAGCCCAGAAGCTCTGCTCTTTAGCATGTAAGACTTGCCTGAACTAGAGAAATTAGTCCTCTGATGAAGAAGATTGTCAACAGTGATTTCTATGACTTAGCAAACAAATAGTATTGATAAACTAGGGGCTTTGAAAATGCCTTATATATCTACTCCATAATTTCCTCAGGCCACAAATGGTGGGTTCAGTGGAATTTCATAGCCAAGGAAGACAAGGAAATCAAATATAATAGAACACGTTCAGGTCATCGCATTGCCTTCAGGACACCTGGGCTAATAGGGGGTCAAGTGTGTATGGAGAATTTGCAAATGAGATGACCTTGGAGAGATTTGGGCAAAATAACACCCTGATTAGTGAGCACAGTGGATCGGGATCCAGAATCACTTGGTGTCAGTCTCCATTTCAAACTTGCCATTGCCTTCCTAACATTTGGTGTCTCATCCCTGTGTTCCTCAGTCCTGCTACACAGGAGCAAAGGGGCACATCTAACATTTATACATTCTGAAATAATCAGCGCAGATTTTAGGATTTTTTTTCATTGTCAATGGCTCGAATATCTCATCAGCCATCTGATTATGCTCGATTGTCTTCTCACTTCTACCTCTGCTGCTTTCTTGATGGTATCGTGAGTTCTGAAATGAGTTCATAACAGGAGTAGTACTCCTCAGAAATATAGAGAAGCTAGGACTATCTGAAAATCTACTGGGCTTAGAATTAGGTCTGACTCTAAATCCCTGTTCCAACCCTTCATAGCTGCTTGACTGTGTGAACTTAACTGAAGCTTTGTATGCCAGTTTCCTTTCTAGTGATGCAGGGTTAATGGAGGTAATGTTCTGGCCAGTAGGAATCACCGCACAAGTGTTAGGCATATTTGATTCTGAAAAATGAAGTGTGGGGGATAAAAGCAAGAGTTTTCCAGATAGGTTAGGATTTGTCTATTTCAGAGCAGTGGTCCTCAAGGGTCGAAATGCTTCCTGGGAACATATCACAATATAGAGAGAAGGGATACATATTTTTCTTTAACTATCTTTACATTTTCTGTCATTAAAAAAGTCAAAACACAAGCTGAAAAAGTTCCATAGCATCTTCTTAAGTATGGGAGGATACCCAGAAGATAAATTAAAAAGATAAAGTTAGAAAGAAGGAAAAGAAGAAAAAGAATACCCATTGAAAAGGAAAAACAGATAGTACAACATAAGATGATTGAGTAAGTCTGAATATAAAGAGGATAATTGTAAATTGTCTGGACTTGCCAGTTACAGTGTGTGTTGTGTTGAATTAAAACAAAAATTCAGAAATTGCCTACTTAGAAGAGACAGACCCAAAATATTTTAAAATGAGGAAAAAAATTGAAGTGAAAGGATGGGAAAACATATACTAAATATTAACCTAAAGAAAAAATATATTATAATGACAGGGTTGAAAATTTCAAAAGAATTAATGTAAACAATCAAATAGAGCATACTGGACATGAGAAAAATACTTAAAATTGAACCATAAATAAAGGTACTACATATCAAATAACTAAATCAATAGAATAGGCCATCAATGATGATATAGGAGAAGAATAAAGACTGGAAATTAATGGACTAAGTTTGCAACTCAATGTTAGAGAAACAGAGTAAGCTTATGGAATATAAAAGTATAATTAATATATGTAGAGATATTAATAATAAAAAAGGTACAATAGAGTAACTCAAGATCAAAATCAGGTCATTTGAATAGTCTAATTTTATTAGTATTGACTAAAAAAGTATGCAGAATCTAAAAATTGAGAGTTAGGTTTTTTTTGGTGGGAATGCTAGATCTTGACCCTGGGAGACAGTATCTCAAGAGAGCTAACTCCAAGGAGGTGGGGAGGAGCCAGGCTATATACAAGTTTGCAGCAAGGGGCCGGTGGAAGTGAAAGTTGCTCAGTCATGTCCAACTCTTTCCAACCCCATGGAGTATACAGTCCATGGATTTCTCCAGGCCAGAATACTGGGGTGGGTAGCCTATCCCTTCTTCAGCAGATTTTCCTGACTCAGGAATCAAACTGGGATCTCCTGCATTGCAGATGGATTCTTTGCCAACTGAGCTATCAGTTCAGTTCAGTCGCTCAGTCATATCTGACTGTTTGTGACCCCATGGACTGCAGCAGGCCAGGCTTCCCTATCCATCACCAACTCCCAAAGCTTGCTCAAACTCACGTCTATCTAGTGGGTGATGCCATCCAAACATTTCATCCTCTCTAGCCTGCTTCTGAAGCCCAAAGGGACAGGTAATCTGAATATTAAAAGATTACTGTTAATTAAGAAAGAAAACTAAATCTCTCACATGAAGAGATTTAGAGATCTCCCATGTATCCTAGCTTGCTGAAATCATTTCTTTCATATGGTAACTAGCTATCTGGGACCGATCCTACTGTCTTTATTCACATACTAATTCCTTGTTTACCATAAGAGATGGTGAATGTGGCTGATGGCTACATCTCATGTTTTTCCAGCTCTTTAGTGCTTACCTGAGAGGAAGTAGCTGATGGTATCCAAATAGCTGGTTTTGTTTCACTGGGCTCAGGAATTTACATTTGGAAAAGGCTTCTTTACTGGTAGAGCATAGAGCAGAAAATATTTCATTTCACAACACATATTTTGAAAGATATATTTTGGTAAGACTGATCAAGGAAAAAAAGACTCACAATAAAAATATTAGAAATTTAAAAAATGGAACATACATAAGTATAGCAGCAATTTAAAAATAATGTAATCTGTTAAGATGTCTATGACAATAAATTTGAATCTAAGCAAATTGACAGTATCCTAGAAAGCTATGCTTTATTGATTTGCAAAAGAAAATAGAAAACTTGAATATATAATCATTAAAGAGCAAAGTTGGATTTAGAAAGGCATAGGAACAAGAGATCAAATTGCCAGCATCTGCTGGGTCATTGAGAAAGCATGAGAGTTCCAGAAAAATATCTACTTCTGTTTTATTGACTATGCCAAAGCCTTTGACTGTGTGGATCACAACAAACTGTGGAAAATTCTGAAAGAGATGGGAATACCAGACCATCTGACCTGTCTCCTGAAGCAATAGTTAGAACTGGACTTGGAACAACAGACTGGTTCCAATTCCGGAAAGGAGTACATCAAAGCTGTATATTGTCACCCTGCTTATTAAACTTCTATGCAGAGTACATCATGAGAAATGCCGGGCTGGATGAAGCACAAGCTGGAATCAAGATTGCCAGGAGAAATATCAAAAACCTCAGATAGACAGATATGCACATGACGAAGAAGAACTAATGAACCTCTTGATTAAAGTGAAAGAGGAGAGTGAAAAAGTTGGCTTACAAGTCAACATTCAGAAAATTAAAATCATAGCATACAGTCCAATCACTTCAAGGCAAATAGATGGGGAAACAATGAAAACAGTGACAGAGTTTATTTTTGGGGGGTCCAAAATCACTGCAGATGGTGATTGCAGCCATGAAATTCAAAGATGCTTGCACCTTGGAAGAAAAGTTATGACCAACCTAGATAGCATATTGAAAAGCAGAGACATTACTTTGCCAACGGAGGTCCGTCTAGTCAAAGCTATGGTTTTTCCAGTGGTCATGTATGGATGTGAGAGTTGGACTCCAAAGAAAACTGAGCACAGAAGAATTGATGCTTTTGAACTGTGATGTTGGAGAAGACTCTTGAGAGTCCCTTGGACTGCAAGGAGATCCAACCAGTCCATCCTAATGGAAATCAATCCTGAATATTCACTGGAAGGACTGATGCTGAAGCTGAAACTCCATTTGGCCACCTGATGTGGAGAGCTGACTCATTGGAAAAGACCCTAATGCTGGGGAAGATTGAAGGCAGGAGGAGAAGGGGACGACAGAGGATGAGACGGTTGGGTGGCATCACCATTGTGATGGACATGAGTTTGAGCAAGCTCCTGGAATTGGTGATTGACAGGGAGGCCTGGTGTGCAGCAGTGCATGGAGTTGCAAAGAGTCAGACACACCTGAGCAACTGAACTGAAGGAAATTAGGGGCTTCCCACATGGTTTAGTGGTATAGAATCTGCCTGTCAATGCAGGACACACGAGTTCTGTCCCTGTGTTGGGAAGATCCCCTGGAGAAGAAATGGCTACCAACTCCAGTATTCTTCCCTGTGATATCCCATGGACAGAGGAGCTTGGTGGACTATATGGTCCATGGGTTCACAAAGAGTCAGACATGACTGAATGAGCACAAAGAGATTAAATGAGCCATTAAAATAAATCTAAAAGCTGAAAAAGTCAAAATCATATTTCCCAAGTAACTTTTCATAGGCAAGTTCTGCTGCTGCTGAGTCACTTCAGTCGTGTTCAACTCTGTGCAGCCCCATAAATGGCAGCCTACCAGGCTCCCCCATCCCTGGGATTCTCCAGGCAAGAACACTAGACTGTGTTGCCATTTCCTTCTCCAGTGCATGAAAGTGAAAAGTGAAAGGGAAGTTGCTCAGTCATGTCCGACTCCCAGCGACCCCATGGGCTGCAGCCTGCCTGGCTCCTCCGTCCATGGGATTTTCCAGGCAAGAATACTGGAGTGGGTTACCATGCAGGTTCTAGCAAACACTAAAAAATAGCTAATGGCAAGTTTATGCAAACTATTCTAGAGGGCAGGAAAAGACAGTGCCTTTTAGTTCATTTTAACAGTCAAGTATAATCTGGATATTGAAATGAGAGCTGAGAAAGAAAAATTAGAGATCAATCTCACTAATAAATCAAGATTAAATAGCACTAACTTTTTTTTAAAAAGCTAGCTGAACCCAGGCATGTTTAAAAAAAGAATACATTTTAAGCCATTTGTTTGATTTCAAGAATGTTTTAGAAAAATCTGTTAATGCAGTTTACCACATTAACAGCTGAAAAGAGACAAATCATGTTAAATATAGAAAAGCAAATTAAACAACAGTGACCCCTAAGCCTCTTAGCAAACTGGCAGTAGTAACAGAAACTTCCTTAACCATGTGAAGGTACATAAGAGAAACAGAGAATGTCTTTAATGCCCAATGGAAAAATATCAGGTATGTTTCCTCTAAAGACCAGGAGAAACCAAAGATACACTTGTCACAGCTTTCATTTTATATTGCATAAGAGGCCCTAATGTGTTACAAGACACAAAATTAAGTAAAAGGTATAAAAATTCAAAAGGAAGAAGCAAAACTTTTGTCCCTTTCAGAGTCTACTATTGCCTACATAGAAAACCCAAGAGACCTTTTGGATGAACTAATAGAACTGAGTTCAAAACAGTGACTGAATATAAGACCAACATATAAGCATCTTTAATGCTTTTCTGTAACATCAACCACAAATAGCAAGTATAAAAAGATAATATTTGAAATATAAAAGTCAAAAATGTATAATATTTTTGTAGAGAAAAATTTTAAATCTCTGTTAAAGATTTTAAAAATGTAGAGATATGGAAGGGATTATGGATGGGAAGTCTCAAATCATAAAAATCCTCATTCTCTAAAAATTAATTCATAGACTCACATCATTTGCAGTTAAAATCCTAGTAGGATTTTCCATGGACCTTGGCAATCTCATTCTAAAGTTTATATGGAAAAACAAGGAATCAAGAATGGTTAGGGCAGTTTTGAATAAGAAGATCAAAACAAGGGGACTAAACTTACCAATATCAAGAATCCTTACAATGTTTTATTCATTAAAGCAATGTTCTATTAACTCAGAGATAGAAATATTGAACACAACAGGAAGCCTGTACAGAGTCTATACATAAAGAAACTTCATAAATAGCGCAAATAATATTGCCATCTGGGAGAAAGGAGAGACTATTCAAGAAATGAGTCTAGGACTAGTTACCCTTATGAAAAAAGTGAAATTGAATTGGTTCTTTATAACCTATTTTAAAATCAATTCTATTTGGATTAAAAACTTTCACAATAAACAAAATTTATCAGTTTTTAGAATACAGTATTGAAAATATCAACAGAAGTATGGTAGAGAGAATTTCTTTAGAAAATGGAACACAAAACTGTAAAGCCAAAGATTGATAAAATGAACTGTGTTAAATATTTAAATCTCTATATCAAAAGATATGAAAAAACAGAGTGAGAAGGTATGTGTCACAGATGGAGAGATTTTTGAAACCAAAATAACGTATAGGAATATTGTGCAAGATACTTAGAGAACTCCTAGAACACAAAAAGACAATAGGGAAAGAATGTAAGATAGATCACCACATAAAAAAATCTCAGAAGGCCAACAAATGAGAGCTGTGCATTCTATCAGTAACAGGAAAATGCAAATTGGAACCAAGATGAAGCATCATCTAGTACCAATGGAACTGTCAAAATTAAGACAATGAGCAGTTTCAATCATTATAAGAAAGTGGAACCTCGGTCATGCTCTTATAGTACTGGGAAAAGTAGAAATTGATCCCCTGACTTGAGAGAGCAACTGACAATAGCTGGTAAAGGAGAACCTACCCTATGACCTCTGTATTAGAATGATCACAGAGGCATTGCTTGAAATGGCGAAAAAATTGGAGACAACATAAATGTTCATTAAACAGAGAAAGGATAAATCAGTTCTACTTTATTCATACAACAGAATCCTTTACAGTGGTTAAAATTAATGAAGCAGAGATAAATGTATCCATATGAATAAATCACAAAAAAACATAATGCTAAGTGAAGAAAGCAAATTGGAAAAGAATGCTGTTAGTTCAGGTACTCTAAAATGCAGATACCAAGAGAAAATTAGACACACATATAATTTATTAGGGGAAACATCTGTGAAAGAGAAAAGGAAGGAGCTGGAGAAGGTGGGAAGAGTTTTCAGACTCTGATGCACCTCTAAGTTCTGTGAAGGAGTTGTATGAACTTGGGCAACTTTCTTAAACTCTGTGTGTTTATTTTGAAAATGTAAAATCAGCATATTATTTAATTATGAAGGTAGTAAGTTAGGAAATATAAAATATTTACAAGAGTCCGTGGCACATACTAAGAGCTATAAAGCATTTTTCTATTATTTCTGCCACAATACATGACACCCTAGATTCATTATAATGCCATGGGCTGGAATTTAGATGCCTAAACAGTAGAATTTAAGAACCAAAGATGCCCATTAAAATAGGTCTGCATTTTTGCAGGAATGTATCTGATTAACAATCTCTTGTCCTCAGTTACTGGCTACAAGCAGCACAGTTGTGGGGCTTCCCTGGTGGCTCAGCTGGTAAGGAATCTACCTGCAATGCAGGAGACCCTGGTTTGATTACTGGGTCAGGAAGATCCCCTGGAGAGGAGACAGGCTACCCACTCGAGTGTTCTTGGGCTTCCCTGGTGGCTCAGATGGTAAAGAATCTGCCTGCAATGCAGAAGACCTGGGTTCAATCTCTGGGTTGGGAAGATTCCCTGGAGGAGAGCACGACAGCCCACTCTAGTATTCCTGCCTGGAGAATCCCCATGGACAGAGGAGCCTGGTGGGCCACAGTCCATAGGTTTGCAAAGAGTTGGACATGACTGAGCGACCAAGCCCCAGCACATCAGCATAGTTGTTTGGGGAAACACATTGACTGACATAGCCCACCCTGGCCAGGCACCATAGTGACCATCTGCCAAGTTATTTTACGATAGGAGGTCCTAGTAAGGAACATGGACCTAATAAGCCATCACCCACTGGAAGAGATGGGGAAATGTCCAAAGGGGATGCCACCTCTCCTACCACCTCCCAGAATCCTTCTCTCTGGCGTCCATCTTGGTTGAGCAATGCGTGTGACACAAGGAAGGACCCTGAGTCAGAATGATTGGCCAAAGACAACCAGGAAACTAATCCCATCATCATAAAAACCGAGACTGCAGGCCACACGGGAGAGCAGTTCTCCTGGGTTCCCTTGCCCTGCTGCTCTCCACCCAGGCACCCCTTCCCAGTAAAGTCTCTTGCCATGTTAGCACATGTGTCTCCTCAGACCATTTATATCCGAGTGTTAGACAAGAGTCCACTCTTGGGCCCTGGAAGGGGTCCCCCTTCCTGCAACATCGCAGCTAAGCAGGCATGCTTAGTTGAGCGGCAGGCAGGGGAGAACCCAGAAGGCAACAGCTGTGGCCGTCAGGAAACTGCTCTCCACATGGGCAAGGAGATTTGAGTGGTGCGTTGTCATGGCTACCACAGAGACATACAGCGTGATTCTGATGATATAGAACTAAAATCTGTCCTACAGTCCTCCATATTGTTTGTAGATACATACATATACGGGAAGCATTTTAGATCCCACCTTGGAGCAAGGGTCAAATACAGGATGATGATTTACTACAGAGACCAGGGAAAGAGGAAGATGGGAACAAGCAGGGGGCTTCGTTTCATAAATCTTAATTGTTAGAAATCTAGATAGGGATTACACTGGTATTTACCATATTAAACTCTCTATTGTTTTCATTATCCTAATGTATTTTTAATAATAATACACTAAAGCTAATTAAGAAGCAATGTAGTGGCTGTGATTTACAAAAAGTGGTTGGGAAATCTTGTTTTGATGGAAAAGCAGAAGTCAGAGAGATATGCACAAAACTCATAAGTTTTCATTTAAGACCACTAATGTGAATCACATTACATGAAACAAGATAATCTGAATGAAGAACAATGTTACTGCAGATCAGCTTTTATTTTCATTTAGGGGCATTGCAGAAGAAGGGTTTTCTTGTGTTTTTGTTTTTTTTTAACAGATAATAGAGTCACAGATTAGTCTGTATAACAATTGTAAATACCCTAATGTACAGAAGGGACTTTTTTTTGTCTTGAGGGGAGGGAAAGATAAAGTCGTGCCATTGCTGTTATTTGTCTGTCACTGTTTTGTTATTTATAGTTGGTCACTGGTATGAGCATTTTGGCATCCCTGGTGGCTCAGATGGTAAAGAATCTACCTGCAGCATGGGAGACCTGGGTTCGATTCCTGGGTAGGGAAGGTCCCCTGGAGAAGGGAATGGCTATCCACTCCAGTATTCTTGCCTAGAGAATTCCATGGACAGAGTGGGAACCCTGGTGAGCTACAGTTCATGGGATCTTAAAGAGTCAGACATGACTGAGTGACTAACACACACACACACACACACACACACACACATACACACACACACACACTCACACACACACACACAACATGAGTATGATTTAGCTGTACTACTCCTAGATATTTATCCATCTGAAAAGAAATTAAATGTCTAAAAAAAGTTATACAAATGCTCATAACAACTTTATTTGCATTGGTCCTATACTAGGAACAATCCAAATGCTCATAAACAGGTGAACAGATTTTTAAAAACTGGTGGTCTATTATAGACGAATGCATGCAGCAACATGGATTGATCTCTGAACTCTTTTTACGTTTCCCTTTTTTTCCCTCTAACTTTTATGTCATTTATTTTAGTACCTTTGATATAGATTTCAGAGAATTTTTTAATAGCTGAGCACGTCATGTGCAAATAATTACATTTTTACTTCTTTTCCAGTCTAAATATTTTTAATTTCCTTGGCTTCAGTTACGGCACTGGCCAGAATCTTCAATACAATTTTGAATACAAGTGGTGAGGTTAACATACTTGCCTTGTGCCTGGTTTAGTGGAAAAGCACAGGAAGTTCATTTATATTCCTAGTTTACTAAGAATTTTTATTAGGAACAAATGTTGGATTTTGTTAAATTTTTTTTTTCTGCATTTATTGAAATTACCATATTATTTCATTTTTTAGTTTATAATATAATGAATTACATTGATTGGCTTTCTCATGTTAAATCAAACTCAGTCTTACACATTGTCCTTATGTATTGTTGTACTTGGATTTCATCAGGTGAAATTCAGTTAGGAAATTTTGCATCTATGTAGCTGAGGGATTTGATGTGTCATTCTCTTTGTTTTTGGTGTGAGCATATGATAGTAGCTTTATTAGACAGATTGGTAAACATTCCCTCATCTTGTCTTTTTTTGGAAGAGTTTATGAGCAACTGGTATTTTTTTATTCTTTAAATGTTTGGTCAAGTTCCCCAGTGAAGTCATCTCTATTGGAGTTGTTTGTTTTTTCTGAGAGATTTTTAATCACAAGTTGCATTTCTTTGGGGGATGTGGATGGTTGTTCAGACTGTGTATTAGTCTGTTTAGGCTACTGTAACGACGCACTTGGGCCAGGTGCTTATCCACAACAGAAATTTATTAGGTTCTGTAGATTGGAATTTCAGGATTAGGGTACCAGCATGGTCAAGTTCTGGAGAGAATCCTCTTCTGGATCACAACTGTCCCCTTCTTATTGGATCTTCACATGCCAGACAGCAGGGAGGGAAAGATACTTTACTGTGACTCATATGGGACTGGCTGCATTTTTGAGGACCCTATTCTAGGACTCTCTGATCCTAGTTACCTCCCAACCCGTCTTCTAACACCATCACATTCGGGATAGAGTTCCAACATGTGAAATTTCAGGGACAAAAATTTTCAATCTATACAATATTTTTTCATGAAGGAATTTGATAGTATATATCTTTCAAGTAATTTGTATATTTCATTTCTGTTATTCAATTTATTGGCCTAAATTTTTAAAAAATGTTCTATTTGGATTGAAAATTTCATGATAAACAAAATTTGATAGTTTTGTATTATTTTCATTCTCATGATTATTATTGGTATAAAATATTAATTGCTCAGTCGTGTCCAACTCTTTGCAACCCCACAGACAAATAGCTCCTCTGTCTATGCAGTTCTACAGGCAAGAATACTGGAGTGGGTAGCCAGTCCCTTCTCCAGGGAATCTTGCTGACCCACGGATCAAACCCAGGTCTCCACATTGCAGGCAGATTCTTTACCATCTGAGCCACCAGGAAAGTCACTTGCTTTTATTTTTCTAGTTTCCAAAGGTGGAAGCTGAGATTATTGTTTTAAAACCTTAAAACAAATCTTCAATATATGTGTTCAGTGGTCATACACTTTACTTCTGCTCTTTGCTGTTTCCAGTGCTCTTCATGTCTTTATGTTGATACAGATTTCTGTCTGGTACCATTTTCCTTCTGCCCCAAGGATTTTTAAAAAACATTTTTGTGTAATACATGTCTGCTAGTGATGAATTCTTTCAGCTTATATTTGTTTTCCTTTGTTTGTGAAAGATTTCTTTGCTGGGAATATAATTAACAGTTGACAGTTTTGCTTTCAATGATTTAAAAATGTTTTTCTATCTCATTATAAGTTGTATTTTCCTGCTTCTTTGTATGCCTTCTAATTTTTTTGATTTGATGATAGGCATATGTAATTTCACCTTGTTAAGTACTGGACACTTTTGTATTTATATGACTGTTCTTGGCTGTAGTAACCATCTGAAGTGATTTTTTGAGCCCAAGAAGAGGAAATCTGTCACTGCTTCCCCTCTTTCCTCTTCTATTTACCATGAAGCAGCCATGAAATTAAAAGATAATTGCTGCTTGGCAGGAAAGCTGTGACAGACCTAGACAGACAAAGGTCCATAAGTCAAAGCTCTGGGTTTTCTAGGAGTCATGTACAGATGTGAGAGTTGGACCATAACGAAGGCAGAGAGCCAAAGAATAGATGCTTTTAAATTGTAGTGCTGGAGAAGACTCTTGAAAGTCCCTTGGACAGCAAGGAGATCAAACCAGTCAGTCTTAAAGGAAATCAACCCTGAATATTCATTGGAAGAACTGATGCTGAAGCTGAAGCTCCAATACTTTGGCCACCTGATGCAAAGAATCAGCTCATTGAAAAAGACCCTGATCCTGGGAAAGATTGAAGGCAGAAGGAGATGGTTGAATGGCATCATCAACTCAATGGACATGACCTTGGGCAAACTCAGGGAGATGATGAGGAACATGCTGCAGTCCCTGTGGTCACACAGAATTGGTGACTGAACAACATCAGCCTTTATTCCAGAACTACATTTGTTTCATTAAAAGCCAACATCCTTTTGAATACCTTACATCATTCTGGTTGATTACCAAGTTTTTTCTTCCTGGCTTGTAGGAACAGAAATATTCCTGGCTCTCTGTGTTCTGTAGGGTTGGTTCCCTATTTCCTTTTAGGTGACTCTTTATCTGGCATTAAGTCGTCTCCTCACCTCCATGTTCTTGTCAGTACTCAGATGAATCCTTGAGGGGAGCTTTTTACAAATCTCCAAGGTTCTCTCTCTGTCTCTCTGTAGCTCCTTGTTGGCCTCTCCTAACTCCAAAGTTTCTTTCCTTATTTTGTCTTTTATGACCTAGCCTTGAGTTTGAGCAAGCTCCAGGAAATGGTGAAGGACAGGGAAGCCTGGCGTATTGCGGTCCATGGGGTTGCAAGCTGTTGGACAGGACTGAGTCACTGAACGACAAAATGCATAGAGGGAAGGGGAACACAGACTTCATTCCTCAATGGTGAAGTGTCATAACACATTTCAGAAGAACATGTGGGACAGTATATAGAGTGCTATGATCACCTTTAGAAAATAAAAACCTGCCACATCTTGTTTATATTTTTACCTTTTTTCTTTTATTGAATTGATAAAGTTTGCTTTGTTCTGTTTCCCCTCACTACTGACTTCAAAGTTATACATCTTACTTTGAGTTTATCAGTGATAGCTTAAAATTTTTTTGATAGCCATATGTAAACTTATATCTTGCTTAAGATGTAACTTCAACTTAACAAACTTGAAGTTAATTCATATCTCGTTCTATCAAACAAGGCAAAAAGTACCACACTTTTACTTCCCTCTGCCTGCTTGTGTTCTGCCATAAAGCATGTTGCAATGGACTGGACTTTTATGTTTGTTATTAAAGTATTTACTTTATGTTCTGATTTCTTTTTGCTTGCAGGGAGATGATAGAGTGATATGCTTAATTTCACTGAGGGGTGAGGCAAACTGGGCTTGTTAGAATCTCACTAGAAGTGTGACTGGGCAGTTACCATCTGAGCATCAAGTATTTTGTCTTTAATATGGGAGACGAGTCTAAAATATTACTTACCTAATAGTCAGAAAAGACAAAGAAGATGATGTACATAACGCACTTGGTACAGTGCCTGACATTTAGTAAATTTTCAATATTGTTTGAAACATTATCAAAGGGTTATAAATATTTAAATATAAAAACTTCTTGTATTTTCCTTGGTATTAATATCTTTTACTGCTAAAGATTTCAAACTTTTTTTTTAAATTAATCTTGTCTTTTTCCCCAGGCTTTACATGACAAGTACATTGGGTACACAGATTGGATTTGTTGTGCAATCACTGACATTGCTAAATATCCTAAATACTTGGATTGCTTTTGTTAGTTAAATAAGGCCTTTCTCAACGAAAGTTGCAAGCAACATTTATAAAAATCACATGAAATTGATTCTGACATTGACAGTTTGAACCAGAATCCATCATATATCTTTGCTATAAGATTAGAATATTTTGAATGGCATTTAGGCATGTGTCTAAAAGTTGGCTTAAACTCAACATTCAGAAAATTAAGATCATGGCATCTGGTCCCATCACTTCATGGCAAATAGATGGGGAAACAGTGGAAACAGTGTCTGACTTTATTTTTCTGGGTTCCAAAATCACTGCAGATGGTGATTGCAGCCATGAAATTAAAAGACGCTTACTCCTTGGAAGGAAAGTTATGACCAACCTAGACAACATATTAAAAAGCAGAGACACTACTTTGCCAACAAAGGTCTGTCCAGTCAAGGCTATGGTTTTTCCAGTGGTCATGTATGTATGTGAGAGTTGGACTATAAAAAAAGCCGAGCGCAGAAGAATTGATGCTTTTGAACTGTGGTGTTGGAGAAGACCCTTGAGAGTCCTTTGGACTGCAGGGAAATCCAGCCAGTCCATCCTAAAAGAAATCAGTCCTGAATATTCATTGGAAGGACTGATGTTGAAGCCGAAACTCCAATACTCTGGCCACCTGATGCGAAGAACTGACTCATTTGAAAAGAACCTGATTCTGGGAAAGATTGAAGATGGAGGATAAGAGGATGACAGAAGATGAGATGATAGATGGTATCACCGACTGAATGGACATGAGTTTGGGTAAATTCTGAGAGTTGATGATGAACAGGGAGGCCTAGCGTGCTGCAGTCCATGGGTCACAAAGAGTCGGACACGACTGAGCAACTGAACTGAACTGAATTTATAAGGCTATTGTGAGCATTTAATGAGATAATACAGGCAAAATATTTATGACCATGCTAGTCACATCCTAGGCTCCTAATGAATATTATCAATCATTCTTAACACTTGAGTGCCTGAGGTTGGAGACTTGGAGAGTAAGTGCAGAGTATTTGGAATATGTTCTCATATCTGTGACGAGTTTTTAAATTTATTTGTATCTCAGACTGTCTTTAAGGATTGCTGTTGGTGCACAGATTATTGGGGCTTCCCTGGTAGCTCAGAAGGTAAAGAATCTGCCTGCAATGTGGGAGACCCAGGTTCAATCCCTGAGTCAGGAAGATCCTCTGGCAAAAGGAATGGCTACTCACTCCAGTATTCTTGCTTGGAGAATTCCATGGACAGAGGAGCCTGGTGGGCTACAGATTGGCAAAGGAGCGAGTCCAATGCAAGTTTTAAAGAACACAGCTCAAGGCTTTTTGAGTTCTGGATATAGGCTTTGAGAAGTCGCCCTAGTTTTTTAAGCCTCAGTTTTTCCTTTTCTTCCTGATAAGAATATTAATCTCTGTTCTTACTACCTCACAGGCTTGTCAGAAGATGGAATGCTTTATAAATTATAAAGCGCTATAGCTGTCTCACATCCTTTTGGGGAGCAGCTGTGTATAAATTATAAATAAAAAGTACTATGCAAATATAGAGAATTATTACTGTTGTATATTCTGGATGTGCCATTCTGAGATATGCATCCACTTAACATCAGTGTGTGTGTGTGTGTGTGTGTTTGCCTGTGTCAGAAGATTCCTGTTTCTAAATAACTCTGCTTGCATGTGTGTGAGAGAAATGTATATATATATTGAACAATGTAATGCCTTATGACAAGTTGATTGTCCTAGAAGGAAAAGGAAAGGAAAACTCTTCAGTTGGGCTGAAAAATCAAATCATCTGACAGTCACATTCTACCAGAATGCCCGAGCACAGCTGGCCGAAAACACAGTAGCCATTCACCACCCAGCCCTGGGAGACAGTGACCGATACGGAGCGCAGGTTGCTGGGACGAGCCGCTCACTGAATGCAAAATGATCTTGGGAATATATTGTCAGGTTTATCGCTAATTATCATTTAAAATGTTCTTCTCTGGCAAACAGAGGGTAGCCTTGTTACGGTGTGCCGATTTTGACCCTTTGGGGACTCAATTCTAGTTGTCTTCGGTTTTGCTTTGGGTTTAAGAGGTAAAGAGGCAGTGACACATTATATTTGACTTGATTTGATGAGAGATGGTCTCATGAGGTGTCCATATTTTCTTAATGAACTCTGTACTCTTATACTTGAAGAAAAAAGCCCATGCTGTTTGGTTCTTGCTTATTTCTCCAGTCTTACCTCTTCCTGCTCAGTGTTAGCAACTTGCACTCCAACCTTCTGAACAATTTGCGGTTCCCTGAGCAATTTTTTTTCCTGCTTTGAACAGATTGTTCCTCTTGCCTGCAACATTCAAACCTTAAAACGTGCCTCTTCACTGTCCTCCAGCAGGTCTTCTCTAACTCCACAAGATTAGATCATGAGCCCCTGCGCTATGGTTTCCCAAGGTGGTCATCATGGTGACTGTGAGCTGGACCTTAATTTCTTGTTGACTTTTCTGCCTCTCCTACTAGACTGTAAGCAAGCTGAGGGTAGGTTATTGGATAAATTGAACTTCAGTTTTCACTGTGTTACTGTCTTTGTACCCTGAATCATGACTGCTTCTCTAAAGCTTGTTTTCTTTACCTATGAAAAAAATATCAGACTAATACCTACACTTTTAACCTTGTAGAACATTCTGAGGATGAAAAACAGACACAAATATGAAAGGGAATTGAAAGCAAAGCCAACATAAATGTCAATTCTTTTTTGAAAAGTGCTCTGGAAATAAGGCATTTAAAAATGTTTTGTCTTTTTGATATAAAAATTAAACATTGGTGTTCTCCCTCAGAAGAAGATCTGACAGAGAGATTGGGGGCCTGGGTTACTGTTGAAATAGAAGAGATTATTGATTCCTTAGAGATTAGGAATAAAACCAGTTTTGTGATTCTGGATCTTGGGTTTAGCCAGCTGGAAATCAACAGTGCTTCCATGGCAAATTGCCAAATAAATGTAGCAGACACTAAGTTAGTCTGTTAACAAATTGTGAAGTCTGTTTTGGGGAAATCACTGTAATTAGGAACTTGGAAATGGTTTTGATACAGTGAGTGAAGTGTGGTGATGAAATCTTATTTATGAAAACACTGTTTTTTCATAAGCTTGAGAGGGCCCCCCCAAATAATAGCCCTTCTTCTATTTTAAGTATTGTATCCATTGGGAATTAAGATAAAAGAGGGAGGCAGACTAGAGAGAAAAATGTCACCACTGCTACATAAAACTCATCATGGAAGTTGTGACTTCTAACTATACATAAAAGAGCTTATCAACACCGAATCTAGAAAACCTGGTTTTCACTCAGTCACAGGTAGTACCTGTGAAACTATCCTATGCCTGTGGAGGTGTAGGGCAACACACATATTCTTTTAGGGAGGACTGGCACCTACTGGGATGAGAAGAAGGTGGTCTATTTTGTCCAGATACTTTTTCCCAACTCTCTAGTCAGATGGAGCCTCTTCTGGAGAAGGCTGAGTCAGAGCATGGGATGAGTGCAGGAGTTTTATTCTGGTTAGACTCCTCATGCGAGCATGACAAAACCAAACATGCCAAAAAACAAACACAGGAGTGGGAAAGAAGCAGTACCTGCTTAACATGAAACCTTCGGTTTGTTCCTCCTGGGGAGCACCATTTCTAAAGAATTACTTGTTCATAGTCTTTAGCTGAGTGATTGACTTGCCAGGGAGCTGTTGATAGAATACCATCACCTGTCTCAGACCTCACGTCTCTAAGGAAGGGGACCCCGACGTAATGGGAATGAAAAGCTTCTTGCCACTATATTAGAAATTGAAGCTTTTCTATACTAGAAAACTAGACTCACAATTGTTAAAGCCATCTGATGATTCATAGCACTAAACACTGATTTTGTGAAGTAAATTTTGCATCCCTCATGATGACCCAGAGACAGGTGGTATTATTCCCATGTTTTGAAAATGGGAACCAAGGCTCAGAGAGGTCACTTGCTCAAAATCATAAAGACAGCAAATGAGATCTCACAGTCAAGCTCGTTGAAATCTAAAGCTCATTCTGTTTCCTCTTGATTGTAAAATGAAGCAAAATAAAATCGGAAAATGGAGAACTTAGGTTCTTTTTACAGCTGTTCTCTGACTGGGATGGGCATGGATCGTGTGATTTCCTGTTAAAGCCAAGTCCATGTTAAAGCTTTATTTGTG
This sequence comes from Antilocapra americana, assembly GCA_007570785.1. NCBI lineage: Eukaryota > Metazoa > Chordata > Mammalia > Artiodactyla > Antilocapridae > Antilocapra > Antilocapra americana. The sequence continues at coordinate 16,341,458 of ML663010.1, read as the reverse complement.
GGCCCTGTTTTGTTTCTCTGGCTGTGTGTTGATTCCTCCATCCGTTCGTGTGAGATGAGTAACAGGGCATTGGATGACGGTGATGGTGGGTTAGAATGGAAACATGTTGGCAGCAACAAGAATTTTTTTTTTACAGCTATAATTATGCCATGCTTGGCTGCTCAAATAATAATGAATGAAATGCATCGTTTAGAAAGGACTGGCAAGAACGCCAACCGAATCACAGAGATCACTTAGGAAATTTGTCTCTGTATTCTGAAATTTCAGCAAGATAAATTAGAGTCACTCTGAAGATGTATCTAATGTACATTTGTGTATAAGCTGTTGCTTTGTAGTTCATGCTAGGGTCCCCCTATATCCTGACCTAAGTGGCATTTCCTCTCCCGTGATGCTGAGTATACACAGCTATAAAAGAAAAACCTACTGATCTCCTCCCGTGCGTTTCTCCTTTACTTTTACACTACTATCACACTTAACAAAGCTTCACTTCTGACATTTCTGGTCACCAAATATGTAGAGCTTTTCACCCACAGCAGTCGGTTCTTGGCAGCACCAGCTGGGTGTCCTGCACTATTTACTTGGACATGTTAAGCTTTGGAGAGGAAAAGCAGAATGTGGCTTTGGGGTGGATATTCTGAGTGATAAAATCATCATAATAAAAGTTTTCTCCTACTGTGCTTGGTTTCTGCCTTTGTCCCTCCAGATACAGCCCTTTCCCCTTTGCACCTTGCTCTTTGTGCTGGGATCCTGACCTGTGTGAGTTACATAAACAAAGCATCTGTAGCTCCTGGCTCCTGGTAGGGTGTAGCCAATGGGGAGAAAGGAGAATACAGCTCTAGTTATTTTACTGTGAGGTCACCTGGGGCCAGTTATGCCTGTGAAAGAAGATCTTTGCTCTTCTCAGCGTAGCCTGATCTTCATGTTTCTGTCCTGCTGGATTCTTTACATAATCCCTCCTACCTTGCGTCTTTTCAGGCTTTTTGTAATCACAGTCATGATGTTGCCAGTTTCAGGTTCCTGAGCTATTCTCTTGGGATTCCTCGGATCTCACCCCTTTGCAATTAGTCCCTTGGTAAATCAACACCTCTGGGATTGTTTTAATTTTGCTGTTCTGTTGTTTTCACTTGAGATGCCGAACAGATAACAGCTGCGCTTGACAATTAATTCATAAAAGTACGTGTTTGTGTTGAAACATTTTCGGCATCTCTGTCAAGTGCTTTAAAGTTTATTTTCTTTTTTATTAGTTTCACAATAGCCTCATGAGGTAAGCAGATCAGGTGCTGTTATTCCAATTTTGTAAAGGAAACCAAACCTTTAATAAGTCATGTCCTGGGTCACACTACAAACAAGCTACATTTGATCCTGGGTCTGCTGACTCTAATCGTTGTCTATTTATTCTGTCACACCTTGATTTATCAGAAGTAAACTAATTGGATTAAAGCGATTGCATTTTGCAATCTTTTTTTCTCTAAACGAATAGATAGGTGTCATAGCTATAAGTGTAAGCAGATGAAGTTCTCCATTAAATAGATGCAACAGACATGTAACATCTGAACAGAGAAAGAAAAATTGTGTTAGTGGGCAAATAATCTATATTCTGCATTTGAAGAGCCACCTTAGATTGCAGAAATGGGGGACAAAATGGTTATAGACATGTTTCTACATCTTAAAACAACAAACAGTTCAATATGATTTATGTAGTTGAGATAGGCTAAAACCTCACTAGTATAACAACAGAGTCATTTGTCTTAGCAAGTATCTTGTTATTGGCGATCAATAATGCAGTCTCGATGACTGATGGCTTTGTTTTCTCGTGGTGCCTCAGCTAGTCTAAATTATTTATTTGACATATTGCCTCTTGGCAGATATAAGGAAACCACCCATAATATGTTTGTATTGTTTGGGTGTGTACATCTGAGAGGGAAAAATGAGTCTTTTCTTCCTGTCCCTGATCTTGGGGCATATTATATAGGTAGTGATGTGTTTCCTAGAATTGTCATGTCACTCACTACGTGTACTGGGAAGAATGAGACCATGAGGTTTTAAAAGTACACTCCTGGCTGCCTTAAAAATGGGATGAACTTCATTACCATCAAGAGCACAGTTCATTGGCAGATATCTGACTTCTTCCCAGACACAGTAAATATATATGGGCCCAGGGCTCTGTATACCATACTCCACTGTGATTTATATGTTAGGATGTCTTTCTTTCCCAATAGCCAGGGAAGTCCTTGAGGACAACAACTGTGTCTTATTTATCTTTATAATCCCACTGCCTGGCACAGAGTCTGATGTACACTAGTTACTCAATAAATTGTTTGTTGATGAATGCAATTCAGGAGTGAATGAATCAGGCAAAGACTTTGTAGCCTTTGCCATAGGTTTAGAAGTTATTAACCTCATTCAATAAAGTACTGCTTTGAAAAGAGGCATAAATTAGAAATCAAATCTGTTTTTTTTTTTTCTTTGAATTTCGGGGACAATAGGCAAGTTATTTAACCACTTTAAGCTTCAGTCGTCTTTATGCAAAAACAAGACAATACTTTCTTCATAGTATATGGGAATTCAAATGTAATAATGAATTTGAAGACCTTGGTAAACTCTGAATGGCCATATAAATAAGAAATTCATGTGAGAGTGGTGTTTTCCTGTTAAACTTTCTTTACCAAAACAATAGTAACAAGAAACCTGGCTCTGATTTGTAGCATTTGCCAATTTTTGTGGCAGAAATACTCCCACCATGACTGATTTCAGACTTACAAAGATTTCAAAACCAGCTAACAAAATTCCTGAATATTTGACAACTGGCTCTTGTGAGCTGGCATCTAGATACCAGTGGGTGAGAAGAAGGGATTTGGCTTATATGAGTAAGAAATGTGATGCCCTTAGTATTTGTTGGCATATGGAAGAGAGTTCTGTATTTTGAGAGGGGGAAAAGTAGCAAGAAATTTCTGGCAGGAACTTTACTGAGTTGATTAATATGATACTGTTGTAGTGATTATCTTAGTGACAGAGAGGTATCCAGAAATTCTTTCACCTTTAACAGAATTTGGGGGCACCAAAAATTGATTTATTTAACACATTTTATTTATCTTGACAGGCAGAGAGTTCCTATTGGAAAAGTACTAAAATAGGAACTCAGGTGATTTGGGATCCAACCAATAGATTCATATTGGCCTTTTTCAGGTAAAGGGGGTTTTAATGGAAGGACACCATGAACTGATCAGGAGATGTCAGAATCCAGGATGGTTCTACAGATACATCTTCTCTTGGTCCTCACGATCTCTGGTGGTGTCTTGGTTTCTCTACTCATCCACTCCATCTTTTCCACTCTTTAGTAATGCGACAGACATGCAGATGTGCTCGAGGCCACATTTTTGTCTGATGGGCTGAGCTACCCTAATCCATACTCATAGAGACATATCAAAAGTTTATTGTGCCTAAGTTAATGTGCAAGTTAGGAAGTGAGTCTCAACTATTAGGGTGCAGTAGAGTCACTGGAGAGTTAGTGAAAATCAGATTTTGAGAATACAGCTAGAGTTGCTATAATTCAGTCTCCTGGGCTAAGCCCAGGAAAATAAATAGCATAGATGATCTGATGCAGGTGCTTGGAAAAAGACATTTTGGGGGGTGGGAGGGGAAGACAACTGCCAGTTTTTAGGTACCGTACCTTTCATGGTTGGGCTTTATCTTCCAGGTCAGTGGTTCTCAACTTTGGCTGCACACTGGAGTCACCTGGGAGCTTTAAAAAATGTGCTGGCGCTTGACATTCAAAAAATTCGAATTTAATTAATCTGGGATGTGGTCTAGCATCAGGATTTTTTAAAAACTCCTCAAGTGGCTCTAATGTGCAACCAAGTTTGAAAACCACTGTGCTGTGGGGAGCTTCTGAAGGTTTTAAGCAGGTAAGGTGTTGAAGAGGGAGGTAGTCAATTTTACATGTGAATTACTCTTAACAGCAAAGTAAAGGAATTGGGAGCTATAATACTGGTAGCCTCCAACAGGAATGAAGGGACAGGATGCTGTGACCAGAAAATGGGATACTTAAATTTAAGATTTCTAAGGCAGGGGACAAGTTCCAGGTGGCTATAAGGTCTGGAATGTGGTCATGGGCTTGAGAGGTTGTATTAGGAGACAAGAAAAGGTCACTGGCATTAAGATCAATGCACAGAGAATCTGGGCTAGATGGTGACCATGTGATGAGGTAGCAGGGATACACTCTGCTTAAGAATAGCAAAGAAATAGGGTTTTTACACAAGGATGGAAGAATAATAATGGTCTGGAGTACATGCCTGCTAAGTCGCTTCAGTCATGTCTGACTCTTTGAGACTCTTTGGACTGTAGCCTACCAGGGTCCTCTGTCCATGGGATTCTCCCGGCAAGAATCCTGGAGTGGGTTGCCACGTCCTCCTCCAGGGGGTCTTCCTGACTCAAGGATCGAACCTGTGTCTCCTGCAGCTCCTACCTTGCAGGCCAATTCTTTACCTCTGGTCTGGAGTAGGATATGATGAAACAAGAAGTATTCTGACCCTATATGGTAATTCTTGGAAGAGAAGGAGGTGACTGTGGGCATGAGAGAGAAAGAAAAAGAAGAGAAAAGGGGTTACTGACCATGGTTATCCAAGAGAGAGACAGTATTAGTTAAGTCATAGAGGGAGAGAATATTCTAGGGTCAGCTATACCTTTTAGTGATTGGAAGAGTTTTAGAGAATGCGTTAGCAATATCAGAACGAAGCTGAGTTTGAGGTCGGGGTGGTCACTAGGGCTGCACACAAATATTACACTTATCTCTTCTTCAGGGAACATGGCATAACTGTGTTACTGAGTCCAAGCTCACTCCGCTCGCTGTACGACAGACCAATGAATCCGAGAGACGAGGTGTTGAGGCAAGAAAAACGACTTTATTTGGAAAGCCAGCTGACCGAGAAGATGGCAGGCTAGCACCTCGAAATAACCATCTTATCTGGGTCTGGATGCCAGGTTGTTTTATAGATCAGAGATGGGAGGAGATGAGGAAGCAAAAAGGCCTTTAATCTTGAAAATTTCTCCTCGAATGGCAAACCTCAGGCAGGGGATATGTTATTTTCTTCCTTCCTGCCATCTGTACAGGTGGAGAGGGTTCTGAACAAAGGCATGTTAGCTTAACAATCAGGCAGAAGGGCAGGGTCCTTTTAAGTAAGTCATTCTGTATGATTATAATAAAAAGCAACAAAAAGCAAATCAAAGAAATAGTTTCCAAAATGGAGTCAGAATTGGCTTCTCTGCAACACTGTACCTTTCATCCTTCTGGAATTAAGGGTGTGTTCCTCTGATTTGCCTGGATCAAGGTGACAAGTGAACAGAAGTGATGTGTGTTACTTCTAGAGGGAAGATTTAAGAGCTTGTTCAGGGTTTACCGTGCTCCTTTCCCTGTGCGTTGGCAGCCATGGACATTTTAAATGCAGAAGCCACATCAGCTCGGGTTCCTGAAGGCTGCTGCTGATCTACGATAGACACATAGCAGGAACTGGGACTGAACGCTTGAGTTTTTTTAAAACCACTGAAATTTTGAATTTGTTGGTTTTCTCAGCATAACCTAGCTAGTTCTGACTGATATTGGAGTTAGTGCCTCTAAATGGTGCTGCCATTAAAAAAATTAAATATATGGCATTTGCTTAGGGATTTAATGGTAAAAAGTAAGAAGCTGCTTCAGACTAGAAAAGTGACCATCCATTCTCTTCTGTGCTAAAGCATTTGGTAAAACTGGCACTTGAGGTGACTCGGGAGGCAGACCATGTACCAGTGAATGTAAGTCCATGGTAAAAGTTCAGAGAAAAAACGTTAGTGTCATGTGTTTGTTGTAGATGGTTATATTTAGGGGAAAGAGGGCATATTTGAAGCAGTTCAGTTGAGTCACTCAGTTGTGTCCTACTCTTTGAGACCCCGTGGTCTGCAGTATGCCAGTCTTCCCTGTTATCATCAGCTCCCAGAGCTTGCTCAAACTTATGTCCATCGAGTTGATGATACCATCCAGCCATCTCATCCTCTGTCGTCCCCTTCTCCTCCTGCCCTCAGTCTTTCCCAGCATCAGGTCTTTTCCAATGAGTCAGTTCTTTGCATCAGGTGGTCAAAGTATTGGAGCTTCAGCTTCAGCATCAGTCCTTCCAATAAATATTTAGGACTGATTTACTTTAGAATTAACTAGTTTGATAACCTTGCAGTCCAAGGGACTCTCAAGAGTCTTCTCCAACACCGCAGTTCAAAAGCATCAATTCTTTGGTGCTCAGCTTTCTTTATGGTCCAACTCCAACACCGCAGTTCAAAAGCATCAATTCTTTGGTACTCAGCTTTCTTTATGGTCCAACTCACATCCATACATGACTACTGGAAGAACCATAGCATTGATGAGATGGAGACTTGTCGGCAAAGTAATATCTCTCTTCTTTCATATACTAAGTTGGTCATAGTTTTTCTTCCAAGGAGCAAGCATCTTTTAATTTCATGGCTTCAGCCACTATCTGCAGTGATTTTGCAAAGGAGCAAATTTTCAAGCAGTAATGAAGGGATATAAAATATACACACAAAAACTACTTCACAGAAGAGTAAAAAGTGAAAGTGTCAGTCACTCAATCATGTCTAACTTTTGTAATCCCCTGGACTCAAGCCCTCCAGCCTCCTCTGTCCATGGAATTCTCTAGGCAAGAATTGGCACCCATTCCCTTTTCTAGGGGATCTTCCCTTCCCAGGGACTAAACCAGGGACTCCTGCATTGCAGGCAGATTCTTTACTGTCTGAGCCACCAGGGAAGCCCACAGAAGAGTAAACTAGTTTCCAATTCCAAACAGAAAAAGATATAATTGAGAAAACTTGGGAGCAGAGCAACTGAAACAGGATTAGAGCAAGCATCAAATTAAAAGTATGCCTATCACTCCCATTGTGGAATGGTTTGCCTCAAAGTAAAGGTCCAACTAAGAATATGTTGCTCAGTTATGTGGTATAGTATGGTACAGAACTCTAACTACTGTCCTAGTTTTCTGGGAGCTTTAGTGCAAAAACGAAAGTCCAAGGCAAACTGGAAAGAGTCTGTGATGGACCTTTTCCCTGGATGAGAAATAAGCCTCTGTGGTTTTAAGCTACCAAACGTTTTGGCATGGCTTGTTCCTACAACATAGAGTAGCCTGTTTTGACTGCTCAGGAAGGGAGGAATCACAGTGTGGGAAGAGATGTGGGGAGCTGACCAGAATACTCTATTCTGACTCCTAATGATGTATGAGGAAGTGAGGCCAAGGGGATTAGCTCACCTCAGAGTTCTAAATGGAACTCTGGGTCAGGAGTCCTGCCAGCTGATGCAGGAGGCATGTGAGTGCAGAAGGCAGATTTACTTTGACAACATTTCATTTGTTTTTAAAGTGAACTCCTTATGGACCCTTAAAATAATTTAATCCATCCCTTAAATTCACAGGCAATGTTTCAGATGCACATCCATTGCATGGTATGTGGTATTCTTATCCTGTGAATTTTGGGGAGTGGTGTTTAGCACCTGTGGTCAGGCAGAGGTCTCTAGACCAGTTTGAACTGACTGGGGAGAACATTTGTTGCATTTCTCTCCTCCCTTTGGAGGATAACCTTAGGCTCAGAATTATAGTGATTGAATGGGAATGGGATCTGGGACTTTTTTTTATTTACTTTTCTTGCTCAAATGAAATGAATATGCATTGTACTGGGAAGGCAGACAGGGCTATTACCAGTGCAGCTGAGAACAATTAGTTCCTATTTGCTTAACACTATTTCTTAATGTGCAATTGTAAAACTTTTCACAGGATGTTTTAAATGTGATCAATTTTTCATTGCTGTTCCTAATAATTCAAAGAGCCTGACATTTGCAATCAAGCCAACTGTGGTCGATACCCATTTTCTTTTAGTTAAACAGGAATTTAACTCAGTGATACAAGTGGTGGCTTCTGGAACGAATTCTGTGTATTTATTCTTTTCTGAGGGCTACACCAGATGCATGAGTTTGCAAGACAGACTGTCAGGATCACAGGACCAGAGGGACTTAGTGCCATCAGCCACCTCAGAGCTCACCACCTGGCCTAACTAGTCCCAGAAGTGTACACTTTGGTAACTAGCTTCTCTGCACCTCTTTTTAAGTGAGGGAGAACTTCTTTCATAGAGTTGCGTTGTTGGTCAGTTGTTTACTCCTGTCTAACTCTTCGCGACCCCATGGACTGAAGCTCGCCACGCTCCCCTGTCCGTCACTATCTCTTGGAGTTTGCCCAAATTCGTGTCCAATGAGTTGTCAACGCCATCCAACCATCTCACTGTCTGTTGCTCCCTTTCGCTGTTTGCTTTCAGGTTTTCCCAGCATCAAGGTCTTTTCCAATGAGTGGGCTCTTTACATCAGTGGCCAAATTACTAGGAGTCAATAAATAATGCACTGTTAATCAGTATCTATTGCTCATTGTTAGCTGCAAGTGACAAAAAGACAACTGAAATCAACAAAAACTAGAAGGGGATTTAGGGCCTTGAGGATATGTTGGGGACAAATGTGGCACCTTGGCATGTAAAATATTTTAAATTGAAGGAACTTGAGAAATAGCACGAGCAGGAAGGACTTTCTGACATTCCTCTGAAGCAAGTTTTTAAGACCCTGCTGTGAGAGGTGCCCACCCTTTACCTGGAGGAAAGAAGCATCCTTATCTCCAAAGATGAAGGGATACCAGGATGACTTGGAACAAACAGGCTTTGCTAAGGTTTCCCCCAGTTCACTGCTCTTAGCTCACACTTTTTGGTCCTAGCACATTTCCCATGACTTCCCACTCTTCATCAAAACTAGTATAAAAACACTAAGGTTGAATTGTGGCTTTGGCGCTTCATTTCTTTATGAAGGCTCCCGTGTCAGGTGAAACTTACATTAAATAAATTTGCTTGTGCTTTTCCTGTCTTCTGTTATAGGATCCAGCTGAGATGGGTATAGGAAGGATCCTTTCCTTCAGACTCAAAGGAAGCATATCTACACTTTTGGTAATTTCAAGGGCAGCTGAATTGAGAGGCTCAAACAGTGCAGGGGTCCTCTTTCTGCTGTTTGTATCAATATGTGCTGGTCTCATTCTCTGCTTTTCAGATCCAGGTTCTAAATCTGTGGTACCAAACGGATCTGGAACCATGAGGAAGGAGACTTTGGGGAGAATAAACAGAGAAAAAGTGGCAAGGTAGTGACTTTTTCAATAGTTCTTCCGGTTCACCTTCTCACTACTTCCATGAACATCTGTTTGCTGTATCCTAAGCCAGGGATCCGCAAGCTGCAGTCAGCCAGAGGAGCCGTACCTGGCCCGCTGCCTGTTTTTGTAAGTGGACTGTCATCAGAATGCAGCCACACTTGCTCATCTGTGTGCTGCCTGTGGCCGCTCTTAGGCTACGATGGCAGTGTCGATGAGCTGTGACAGAGGCCTCATGGCATGCAAAGCCCAAAATGTTTAGTATCTAGCTTTTTCCAGAAAAAGTTTCCTGGCTTATTTATCAGATAGTATACAAGACATAACCCACTGGGAAAACAGAAACATATATTTCAGCTTGTACTTTTTCTCATTTTGTTTTTGGTTTTTTTTTTTGACTTTTAAAAAATTGTTTTAATTGGAGGCTAATTACTTTACAATGTTGTAGTGGTTTCTGCCATTTCTTTTTAAAAAGACATTTATTTCCTTATTTTAGGGTGCTGCGTCTTTGCGGCTGCATGGGTGTTCTCCAGTTGTGGAGAACAGGGTCCGTTCATTCTCCAGTCTTGGTGCACTGGTTTCTCATCGCGGTGGCTCCTCTTGTTGCAGAGCATGGGCTCTCGGGCATGGGGGCTTCAGTAGTGGCAGCACGCAGGCTCTAGAGTGCAGGGACTTAGTTGCCCCACGGCTTGTGGGGTCTTCCCGGACCAGGGGTTGAACCAGTGACTCCTGCATTGCACGGTGGATTCTTAACCCCTGGGCCACCAGGGAAGCCCTCATTTTCTTTTCCTTTTCAATTTCAGCTTTATTAAGGTATAATTGACATAACATTAGGAGAAATTAAAATTTTACATTGTGTTGATTTGATATATGTATATATTGGGAAGGGATCTAGTTAACCTTCATCCCCTTACATGCTTATCTTTTACCATGAGAATATTCAAGATCTTCGCTTAGCAAATTTGAATAATACAACACAGTGTTATGAACTATAGTCAACATTAATACATTCTACCCTCAGACCATATTCGTCTTAGCTGAAAACATGTCCCCTTTTAGAAATCTCTCCTCCGCGCTTTCATCCTTTCATCAATCTCTTACTCCCCTTCATCCCCTGGCAACCACTGTTTCTAGGCATTAGATTTTTCTTTTTAGATTCCAGGTATAAATGTTACTGTGAAGTGTTTATCTGACTGGCTTATTTCATTTAGTATCATGGCCTCCAGATTCATCCATGTTATTGCAAATGGCAGGATATACTTCTTTCCTGTTGTTGAGTAATATTCCGTTGTATATGTATGTATATACCACACCGTTTTAATCTCATTTTCTTTCTAAAATATTTGAACAATAAACTTTTAAAATATTTACTATATATTTTGACAGTATTTAGTGAATATATATGACTAAAATATATATTTTATATAGTATATAATATTTATAGGACACTGATATATTAAATATGCATATATGCATGTATGCATATTAAATATAAATATATCTATAACATAATATCTAATTAAATATATAAATTTTATTTATGGCATATTTGCTTAGTCAGTAAGTCGTGTATAACCATTTTGTGACCCCATGGACCGTAGTCTGTTGGCTCCTCTGTCCTTGGGATTTTCCAAGCAAGAATACTGGAGTGGGTTGCCATTTCTCTATGGTGTATTAACTATATATAAATATATTATATAAACATATTAACAATATACAATAGCTACGTACTTTATATAAATACAAATTTTATGTTTATATTCTGTATTAGTGCATCAAGAGCTCAAAATTCTGCACCACCACTACGGCACTTTAGGGCCGTATGCCTGTATTTAACTCTGCTCTCCTTCCCATCCCAGCTGGCTGTATGTTTGTTTCTCGTGTAGACCTGTGCCTCTCACCTCTGCTTGATGAGGCGGCATGCTAAATCTGTTCATTTAGGGATTGCAGGAGGAAGAGTGAAGGAGGCAGGCTGTGTCTCTGATTATGAAGCCAGGCACACTGTAGAAGCATCAAAGGAATAAGCAATCAGATCTGTCTTATTTTTGAATTTTAAGTGAGAATGATATTTCTAGTCATTCTATCTATCTTGCCTGGGATTTGAACAGTTACAGGATTCCTGGCAGCAGTTATTGATTTTTCAATATTTATAGAAAATGACATGTGTTCTGCCAAAAGTGATATTTAGGAATTGATGTGAGCTCTATAAATCCAGAGGATCGGTGATCATGCTACCGGGACAATTTGTAAAATGTGTTAAAGCTGATTAATAAGAAATAGAAACGTCAATGAGTTTGTTAAAGTAAAAGAATAAAGGGGTGTTGGAACCAAGTGGAAATACCTAAGGCTCGATTTGACAAGGGCTGGCTGGGCTCAGCGCATGGAAGCCTAGATCAGCCTTTCATCCTCCTCAGAAGATCTGGTCATGGGACAAAGAAACCTTGTCTGGGGAGCAGTAGGTGTGTTCAAGGAGGGGGTCTGTTTCCTGATGTTCATTCTGTCCATCTGGCCCTCTTTTTTTTTCCCTAGGATTTGCTGCTTGGATCTCTTGGTTTTTTCTTAGAATATCCATATATGCATGAGAGAGAAAGACTATCATCATGTGGTGAAGATTCCTTAAGAAATACAGGTCCGCTTGCATAAGGAGTTGGAAGAAAGGGTAGAGATTCATTCTAACATGCAAGGTTCCTGGAACCTCTTGAAGTATGGATAAGGTTAACTCCACTGTTAACTCCAGTGCCAAGGCAGACACTGGTCCCAGGGCTTCTGCTCTAAAATGTTCACTGCAGAGAGGACCTGGGGCCAGCAAACTGGTGCCTGCGCTGAACCTGTTGAAAGGAGTTGGGGGATGGGGAAGGAAGAGGACGTTTGTGTCTTTGACAAAATGATGGTTCACGTTCTTCCCTATCCCTGCTCACCTCTCTGTGGCAAATTTGTGTCCTGGGGGAATGAATGGAGAGAGAACCTTGTTCCAGAGTTGCGATTCTGGAAACCTGGGTCAGTTTGGGGTGTCGGACTTGGCTGAGTATTGCAAGTGAGGAAGCATTCTTCTTTCATAATCTGAAGAACATTTACGTTCTTGGCAAGGCGCTGCATGAGGGAAAAGAGCTCAGCCTCCTTGCTTCAGATGAGGCAGGCAGCCCCGAGCAGTGTGCCAAGCAGGTTCCCATAGTTGTTGCGGCATATGCCAGTCACCAGGAGGCATCACTGAGCTCTGACTCCTGGGTTGAGACAAAGAAATCAGCTTTTTTGAGATGGGGGTTCTGAGAGGAACAGGGGAAAGAAGAACTATGCAGGGAAAGGCTGGGTTTCTTCCTTATATGCGCAGGTGGGGAGCCTGAGTTGAAGCCATTCCCACCCCATTAGTAAGATGGGAGGGACACTGGCAGCATGCCATGCACTGCTGTGCTAGCTTTGGAGGTTGCAGTGTGAATCAGACGTGTGATGTCTGTGATGACTGGCTTGCTCAAGTGGACAGTGAGAACACATGAGATGACTATGATCTTGGGGTGTAATCCCCCCAAGTTTCTTGGAATAGAACCTTGAAGCTGATTCTTAGCAGGAGGTGAGGGACCTGGGGTTGTGTCTATGCAGAAAGCCCACTTGAGGGAAAGAACAGAGGTATCCTAAAGCGGTGTGACCCAGGGAGAGTGATGTGGTATGACTGAAATTCAGGGAGAGGGCTCTGTGGGAGACAGCACCTAGCTGGCGTTCTTACAAGGTAGAAAAACTGCAGGTCTTCAGATGGAAGGCCTCAAATGTCAAGAAGTTTGGGTGATAGACAAAAATGCCATGAAGAGCCATTGAAAGATTTTGTAAAGGGACAATATCATTGCGTTTTTGTTTCATCCGGTTTATTTTGAGTCAAGATATACTGAAGGTCTGGAGGCGAGGTGATGTGGGTGAGAATTGCAGTAATCAGGATTTGTTAGTAAACCTTGTGCATGCTCTTTGTAGCACTTGTCATGTGATCTGGAATTTGGACAAATGATAACGCTTGCCTTTGCAGATAAAGTCCTGATAAAGTGTACCCATTTCAGACCAGATGATTGAGATGATTCAGATGGCATCTACCTACCTGCTGTGGGGAATTCTTTCTACCAGAGTCTGCATCTCTACCTGCCTTTCTCGTTGTACAGGGAAGAAGGTGAGGCGGATGGTGTGAAACGTGTGCCAGAAGGGCCTCCCCAAGGTGGTTCCAGTACTCCCCTCTGAGACGGATGAGAACAAGATGCTTTTCTGTCCTGCCACACCATTTCCTCCAGGTTCTGCTTCATTCAGTTTTGATCACTCAGGACAGGATTCAGTCCCGGAATCCACACATGGATAACCTCATAGCTTCCTCTCCATCTTAACCTCCCCTTGTTGCAGACACTGCTGAGGCTATCTTTAGCCCTGATGCAGCGACTACCGCTTCACTTTATTTTCAAGCTCCGGTTAAATATCTTTTATGAGACGTCAGGGAGTCATCTCATGGCCTTCTTGGGTCTAACTGTGGTAGATTCTCAACATCTGGACTGACCTGGAGATCTGAAGTCTTGCCACGAGGGTGCCCTCTAATGGAGCTGTTGCAAGAACACCTCTGGAAGGGTGGCCCCAGCCTGTGGCTGCAAAGAGGGCCAGGGGGCAGTAAGCAGCATTTTTAGTCCTTCTGGTGTGGAGCCAGGCTAGAAAAATACCCTGGCCCCAGCCTCTTCTCATGCTGTGAGGGGAACTCAGCCTTGCTACAGATTGGCCCCTGCTTTGGTGGAGATGGCTTCTGAAATGAAACACTAGCCCTGGCTGCTGATGGGAACAGAAGTGTCCCATGAGGGGACGAGAAGACCAGCAGAGCCGAGCTGTCTGCTGGAGTTTCTCACCCCTCTCTCCTCCTCCCCCCTTGCACCTGGGAGTCTGGGAAACCACGCAGGCCAAGGAGAGAGGACAGGCAAAAACCCTGAATGCAGGCTTGCAGGCAAGAAAGAGGGTGAAAGTACTGGTTTGTTTAAGGAGTTTTTCCTGTTCTCTTTGTGGGTTTGTTTACTTTTGATTTTATCACTGGCTCCCCTTGGGGGGAATAAAACTTTCATCTAGCCAGGAAAACCTTCAGCTTCAGTGATATGGTTATATGATTGGCTCTGGTTCAGGGAAGTCCCAGTTGCTACCTCTGCTCCTGTGCACCTGAGCCATTTACTCTTTGGACTCACCCCTGTCCTGTGGAGGTCCAGGAACCCAGGTGAGTTCCTGAAGAAAGTGAGAACTGGTGCAGATAGATGTTCAGGGTAGGAATTTGGCAGCATTTAACCAAGTATATATATATATATATATATATATATGTTATATATATATGTATGTATATATATATACATATGTGCATGTGGCTTATGATCCAGCAAGTCATTGCTGGAATACACTTTTCAAACAAATCCTTACATGGACGTGTAAGGGGACGTTGTTAACGATATTTATTGTAGCTTTGTTTGTGATGATTTGGAAGTAGTCTGGGTGATTTAGAGAGCCATCCCCGGAGAAATAAATAGGTACAATGTAATGGGCTCCACCAAGGAGCACCAAATAGCGTTTAGAAGTGAAATGCGCACATAGTGACACGTGTAAATCTAAAAATGCAATACTAGATTTTTCAGAAGTGAGACACAAACTGAGATTTATAGCATAACTCTATAAAAAATGCATTCAGAGAAAACAGTGAGGCATTTTTTTAAGAAGCCATACAAATAAAAGAGTAAACATTAAATATATTAGAATATTTGGGGTAAAAGAGACTAAATAATACAGGAAAGAAGTCTTATGCAAATGAGGGACGATGGTGTCACAAGAAATGAAGAATGTATTGACCCTCTGAAAATCAGTTAAACAAAACCTCGTCAAAATCAGTTAATAAAGTTGTTCCTGCCTTTCACCAATATACCCCCAAACCTGATTGTTTCGAGCGCTGATTTGCTCGAAATTCTTTAAAGTCAAACCGATTCCTTGAAAACACCTGGGGCAACTCTATGATTTGGTTCAGAACATTTCTCAGTTTTTTATGGGTCGTTCCAGACACATTCTAGTCTTTTTTTTTTTTTTTTTTTACATTCTAGTCTTTTGTGGCAGCAAGTTCCCAGCCATCTTCACCTCTTCCTTCTCTCTCTACTTTTCAAGACAGATGGTTCTTCTCCATGTACCAATGCTCGTCCCACCCACTCAGGTTAGGCTCCCTCTCAGGACTGTTCAGGATCCCTTATGACATTATTATATTACTCACGCTTCCGTCACTCCTGTCTTTGCCTTCCAATCTTCATATTACAGGACCGCATTTCTTCCTTCATCTAATAATTTTATTGATTGTATTTTATGCAAGCCCCTGGGTCCCGTGTTAGGGGAAAATATGTGGTCGAGCCCGTATTAGTTTCCTATTGCTACTGCAGGAGGCTCCCCAGGTAGCTCAGTGGTGAAAAATCCACCTGCCAAGCAGGAGATGGGTGTTCCATTCCTGGGTCGGGAAGATCCCCTAGGGGAGGTAATGGCAACCCACTCCAGTATTCTTGTCTGGAAAATCCCATGGACTCTGAAGCCTGGTGGGCTGTAGTCAGTGGGGTCACAAAGAGTCAGACATCACTTAGTGATTAAACAATAACAACAACTGCAAGAACAGTTTTGGAGGTCAGAGGTCCAAAGCCAGTTTCACTGGGGTAACATCAAGGCAGCAGTGGGCCTGTGATTATTCTGGAGGCTCAGGGGTAGAATCTGTTACCCTTGTCTTTTTTAGCTTCTAGAGGCTACCTGCATGGGCTTCCCTGATAGTTCAGTTTGTAAAGAATCCACCTGCAATGCAGGAGACCCTGGTTTGATTCCTGGCTTAGGAAGATCTGCTGGAGAAGGGATAGGCTACCTACTCCAGTATTGTTGGACCTCGCTTGTGGCTCAGCTGGTAAAGAATCACCCTGTAATGTGGGAGACCTGGGTTTGATCCTTGGGTTGGGAAGATCCCCTGGAGAAGGAAAAGGCTACTCACGCCAGTATTCTGGCCTGGAGAGTCCATGGGGTGGGAAAGAGTCTTAACATGACAGCAACTTTCACTTTTCAGAGACTACCTGCATTCTTTGTCTCAATACCTCTTCCTTCATCTTCAAAGCCAGATGCTCAGCAGCTACTTTTGTCTCTGACCTTTTCCATCATTACATCTTCTCTCTCTGACTCTGATGCCCCTGCCACCCTCTTATAACTACTCTTATGATTACATTGGGCTCACCAGACACTAGAGCATTATTTGCCAAAATGAAGATCCTTGGTCACATCTGAAGTTCCATTTACTGCATAAAATCACATTTATTTATACTGGGAATTAGGACATGGTCATCTTTTGGAGGATAGTTATTCAGCCTACAGTCAGATCCTTGCTCTTGAAGCCATTCATAGTCTAGTGTGGGACAACAACCAGACAAATAATTATAGTGGAGAGTGGTGAATGTCATGAGCAGGGAAGCATAGGATAAAAGAAGAAAACTTAATCTGATCTAGGATTCAACCTGACTCCCCAGGGTTATGTTCAAGAGCCATAAAGCTACTAGGCTGTGGCTGTGTGAAGGGATGAGTGGGTGAACACCCTGTGCAAAGACCTAGAGGTGAGGGGGAATCAAAGCTGACTCACTTCCTGCCTTCTCTACACATCCCCTCAGTTCCACCTCGCTGCCTCTGCTCATCTTCTTTCTTTTGTTTGTAATGCCTCTCTCACCACTTTACCTATCCCTCAGTATTCCTTCAGAAAGTCTACATCCCTATTCCATAAGCAGCATGATCACTTCAATGAATTCCTGTAGCTTTTCATCTGTACCCTTCTTATATTTGCTTTTACTTTGGTGTATAGGTTACAGGCTCTGAAACACTTGATGAAAGTGTTTTTATGTATCTCTTCTTTTCTCTTCTCAACTTGAGACTGGAATCAGTAGGTGACTGTAAATTATCCCGCTCTCCCTCCCCTTCCCTTCCAAAGCTCTTTACTATAGCAGCAAGAACATTCTAGCCTACCAGCAAGGACTGAATGATTAAACAAAGAAGAGCACATCTGAATTCAATTATATATCAGCTTCTCTGGCTCCAGCCACACTGGGCATACCTGAGAAACACATGTTTCTTATACTGAAGAGGTTTTTAATTTTAATTTTAAAGACACAAGGAGAACACATCGAACCCACTTTTACTTAAAAGTGACCATTAAGGTAAGTATATAGACGGAGCCACAACAGTATTTTGGCTTTACTGATAGTGACTAATTTTGACTCAATATTAACCTGAGGAAGTGGTGTTGATATGAGTATCTTCACTGTTTTGGTGGATAGGTATAGTGGGGACACAGATGGTGAGGAATCAGACTGAGATAACTTGTTACTGCATTTTCCCCAAGTTTTTGTTGTTTGCAGTGGGTATAATGAACACGTTCTCAGAAGTATCTTGTGGGTCTGGCTTTGAGAGCCTTTGAGACTAGACTGTCTGCTGGGACCTTCGCATCACCTGCGTGTCCTCTGAGAGGGTCCTCAGCCTGTCCTACCTCCAGTCTGAGATTCAACTCCAGGCTTTCTTATCTCCTGATCTGGGGAGTCAGCTGAACCTCCTCTGCTCAACTACCTACACAAGTTCACTTTCACCTCGGGTGGCTCTTGCTTGTTTCTTATTCACTCTGACAACAGTGGGATTTCACATTTTGCCAGAGGTCCCATAATTAGTAGCCAAATATTTTGGGCCACAGTTCCTTTTCTGCATGCGACTCTCAGGCTAAATCCCATCATGACTGTCTTCCCTTTTAATCTTAGGCATCATCAGATGATCATAGCTTTCAGACAATCTGTCACCTGAATAATTGGAATTGAGGGTAAGAACCTGAATGAGATAAGCTACAAAAAATGGGGAAAAAAATGGAGGAGTAGCTACCTTTGATTTATGGAGTATGCATTTTTAATCCCATTGCACAGATATCTTAATTGTCTAGTTGACTTCTTTTGCATATTTTAAAGGTCCACCAAACTTAAAATATCCACAGTCAAACCATGTCCTCCCCTCACAGCCTGGTCCTGTACCTTCCCATTTAGTTAATAGCACCACCATCTGTTCAGATGCACAGTCCAGAAATCTGGGGTGAATCCTGATCCCCTCCTCCTCTCTACTCCCCTCATCCAATACAGCACCCCCTCATGTTGATTTTATCTCCTAAATATGTCTTGAGTTCATCATCTTCGCTAGCTGCCCATCACCTCTGAGCCTTCCTGTTTGTGAAAGGAGTGATTATGTCCCTCTCCTCAGCTAATGAAATAGTTTCCTAAAGTTCCATCCTTTATTCAGTCCCTTCTCTAATCCATTCATTGATATTTATTCAGAGTGGTCTCTAAACTATATAAATCTGATCATGTCAACATTCTTTGAAAAAAAATGTCCTGTGACTTTGGACTGTTTTTAGGATTAAGCAGAATGCTAATATAGCTTACACTAACTTGGGTGGTTTGGTCACTTCCTATGTCTTGTCATTCAACATCCTCACTCTGCCCGCTTCCACCATTGCCTTGCTGTGGCCACATGTTCTTAATTCTTTCTATTTACTGTTATTTCCCTTCTAACTCCCCACCAAATTATATTAAATTTTTTATACTCTCTACAAGCGATATCCTTTCCTCCTCGTTTGACTAATTTTATTATCCTTACACTTTTATCACCCAGGGAAATCTCTGACGTTTTAGAGTGGGTCAGACTTTGCTATATGGACTGGCAGAAAATAGAGAATTTCTTCTTACTCCTTGTCACAAATGCAGTTTTGCATTTACTTGCATAAATATTTAATTCATGTCAATTTTCCCTACCAAATTGTAAGTTCCATGAGGGTAGGGCCATGTCTCATTATTGTTTTCCCCAGAGTTTGGTACAGAGTGAGAACTTAATAAATATTTGCTGAATGAATGAATGAAGTCTCTTACATACAGCAAGCTCTGCATGGACCCTGTCTGAAATATAATAGGATTGACTCCTGAAAGTGGCAAACAATAGTCCCTGTGTATTTTGAAATGCACAGTGACATGTAACTATAGAAATGGGGAGAAAAAGAGAAGCTAAAGAGAGTTAATTCAAAGTGCATTTCTAAACCAGGCTTGCAACAGTCTGGTTTGGTCAGGAAGGCAGAGCGACTACCAGAAACACAGATGTAAAGGCTTTAAATCAGGAACTAGCACGCATGAGAATGTGGGAGGAGCTGGGAAGTAAATACAGTTGCCAGCTGCTTCAGAGCATTGACTTGGGTAGAATCATGGAAGCTTTTGAGGAAGTTTGAGAAATGACTGAGTCTTGCTTTTACACAGAAGGAACCCAAGGCAGGTCCTGCTGAACTGTTGTGATTGAGGAGAGGGGGGCCTCTGGGGAGGTCTGGAAAACTGCCAAGTCAAGGTAGCTGCCTTGCCTGACTCATGACTTCTTAATATTAATGACCTTAGTTTTATATGTACTTTCCAGATCTCTTGGAAACTCCTCTCATTGACAGTCCCTAGCTTAAAACCACATAGGAAAAGGATTTCTGGGGAGCAATACGAGTGGTGGTGGTTGGTGCTGGAGATGTGGCAACAGGCCACAGAGTCCAGGAAGACTTGCTTGATTCCTTTCTGGGGCTTTGTCTGGACACCTCATTTTTAACTGGACCTGCTAAACTCAGTCCTGACGTCCACCCCAGAATTTGACTCTTTTTGAGGCCTCATGGTTGTAGATAGAAATGAAGCTAAGTTTTAACAGGTACTGTTAACTATTAACTATTAACATGTAATCTTCTGGTGGAATCCAGATTTTCTGGTCTTTGGGATAATTAAAAAAAAAGATAATACATGTTTCATCGGAGTCATTTAGACGGTGTATGAGTCTGACTGGTCTTGTAAGTATGTGCAACCATTTCTCCTCTTTGGTCTGGAAGTTTCCCATCCACCAAAGAAATGAAAGCCACCCTCCCTCACCATGGTACAGCAGTGGTAATAATAACTATAATGCCTTTTTATGGAACACTTATCTTGTATCATATTTATGATTTATCTACATTAACTCTTATCCATGCAATTACCCAAGAAGAATGAAGGTGCAGAAGCAGGAATGCATATTTGGGTTGTTATGAATTTTGAATGAGACTATCTGTTATGCACCTAGAATGTTGACCGAATACAGAATTCACATTCAAGTGACCAGTCCTACTGACAGTAAATGACAGTGGAGAGATTTAACACTTTGTTTGTCGCAGATATTTTAAAGCTAGACAACATTATGATATAATCCTCATAAGTAAGAGTGGTTAATTATTCAATTACAAATGCTTTATTTAATGCTTTGGTTCTCATCTGTTCTTGGCCTTCATCTATCACCGGTATCTCCATACACAAGTTAATAAAGAATAATAAAGATAGAATACTTCCCCAACTTTGTGATTAACTTTCATTTCTCAGAGTATTTTCACATGTGTAACATTTTATCTCCTCAGTAACCCTTTAAGACAGACTATCCAGTGATCATTAACTTCAATTTATAGGTGTGGAAACTAAAACTCTTGACTGGTTAATGAAGAAAGAAGAAATTATGTTATTGGGTTCTTATATTGTACAGTGAGTTTTTAACCTCTGTTACAGTCATATGAATTCCCCCCTTTAAAGATACAAAATAGAGACTAATAATTTTAAGACATAAATAAAGGTCTACAATTGGTGAAGATAATCTAGTCTGATAATTCAAATCCAGGGCTCTTTGGCTTCAGAGCTGTTATTCTTTCCATTTTATCTTGGTATTTGAAGCCTTATAACACTCAAGGACATAGCCTAAGCTAAGACCTTGAACCTTGGTGGGGGGTGGGTGTGTCACTTCAGTCGTGTCTGACTCTTTGCCACCCCGTGGACTGTAGCCCATCATGTTCCTCTGTCCATGGGATTCTCCAGGCAAGACTCTGGAGGGGATCTTCCCGACGCAGGAATCAAACCTGTGTCTCTACGTCTCCTGCACTGGCAGGCAGGTTCTTTACCACTAGCACCACCAGGGAAGCCCCCTTGAACATCACATCCTTTTCCAAACTGGTAATCTAATCAATATTGTATTCTTCTGCAAAAAGTCTAGCTATAGTAAGTTTTACGAAACTGTTAGAAAAGGATTTGAAGCTGTACTTTGCCGGTGTTTTAATAGAAAGGATGCTATTCAAATGATTAGGCATATTCCTTTGTCTTCAAGGAAAATACTAGTAATATAATTTTAGGTACTTTGTGTTTGCTTTTATTCATTTACTGTTTCTGTTTCTTAACAATGTTCTGTTTATTTGTATGTTTTATGTATCTGTACAAACACATATATACATCACACATTAGTGCGTGCTTAGTTGTGTCTGACTTTTTTTGCGACCCCATGGACTGTAGCCTACCAGACTCCTCTGTCCATGGAATTTTCTACTCCAGGGGATCTCCCTGACCCAGGGATCTAACCCACGTCTCCTGCATCTCCTGCATCTCCTGCATCGGCGAGTGGATCCCTTACCAGTATGCTGCCTGGGAAGCCCTGACATCACACATATACACATCTAACTGGTCTCTGCCTAAACAAAGATGTCTATTTTGTATGCTGAGAGTTCTAGTTTCAATAGATTAAAAGGGATTAAGATGGTGATTATCTCTGCCTTCCATCTGGGAACTGAGATCATTAAATCTTAATCTCTGGAATGGGCTTCACAATTTCTCCTTATCTGGAAGGTAACTCATTTCTCTCTTGAACTTGCTGAGCAATTTACCTCAATAATACCCCCTGATCAGAGCTCCATAGGTTAATTTTACATTATGTAAAGATCACTTTCCTTTGATGTAGATGCTGTCATAGTTTTATATGATGGGACAAGGTTAATCAGATTACACCATTAGTTTTTTTTTATATTATTGTCATTATTTCATATATCTTTATCTCATTCTCCTTTTATTATTCCTCTTTTCAGAATCTCTTAAATCACATGCCACATGCAGAATATATTTCAAAATTTTTTTAAAAAGCTAAACTGCTGTGAGTTTAGAATTTGGCATAAACTCTATTAATAACAGCATCTCTATGCTATAAAGAAGTCTGCCTTAAATATGA
This sequence comes from Antilocapra americana, assembly GCA_007570785.1. Lineage (NCBI taxonomy): Eukaryota > Metazoa > Chordata > Mammalia > Artiodactyla > Antilocapridae > Antilocapra > Antilocapra americana. The sequence goes on along the minus strand of ML663010.1, from coordinate 16,319,169 downwards.
GCACACACACAGTGAAACAAACTTAAAGTCACAGCATTACAGCTAGAAATGATCTTAGAAGATGGTTTTCTGTGGGAGTGGGTTCAAAAAATCGTTTTGCATTTGGAAATCAGCATGTTACTGGTATCCAGGAGAGAACAAATTTTCTGTGGAGAGATGGAACTGAAGGCAGATTCCTGTATACTGAAGAGCAGCAGTGTAAGTAAAAGTAGAGCTGGATGGTGGACTATACTTCCAAAGTATTTAATAGAGAAGATGTGGCAGCATTCAGAAGAATTAGGTTTGACAGACTGACCTTGAATGAATTGGAAGATCCATAGGATAACTCTTGAACGATGCTTTTGAACTGTGGTGTTGGAGAAGACTCACGAGAGTCCCTTGGACAGCAAGGAGGTCCAACCAGTCCATCCTAAAGAAAATCAATCCTGAATATTCATCAGAAGGAATGATGCTGAAGCTGAAACTCCAATACTTTGGCCACCTGATGCAAAGAACTGGCTCACTGGAAAAGACCCTGATGCTGGGAAAGATTGAAGGTGGGAGGAAAAGAGGATGACAGAAGATGAGAGGTTTGGATGGCATCACTGACTCAATGAACATGAGTTTGAGTAAGCCCAGGAAGTTGATGATGGACAGGGAAGTCTGGTGTGCTACAGTCCATGGGGTCACGAAGAGTTGGACATGACTGAGTGACTGAATTGAACAGATTGGTATTATTTCATGAATGAAATGTTTTCAGTATGGTAATTTGGTCATTTATTGATACACCTAAATAGACTCCTGAAAACTTTTAAATATCCCATGCCTATACATATCCCTCTTCCCTCCCTCCCCTCCTCCCTTTTTCCTTTCCTTCTCTCCCTCTCCTTCTCTCGTTAACAGTAACTACTAAGCACTCATAATGCCCCGGCAGAGTATTACTATCTGATAGTATATTATGACATATTTTATGTCCTCAATGAGTAGAAACTCTGCAACACTGCCATTGTCTACTGCCCTAAAATTGAAAGTGAAAGGCGCTCTGCCATGTCCGACTCTTTGCGACACCGTGGACTGTACAGTCCATGGAATTCTCCAGACCTAAAACCACCTCTCTAAACAAGAGAAGAGGGAAGGGAACCATGAGTTGTTTTCAGTTAGTTGGCTCCAGGTGGTCACTAGCCTTTTCAAGATGCTTTAAGTCATATCCATAATAGCTTGTTCCAAAGTATTGCTGGCAATAGGAATCGGGCTTATAGGTTTGTAGTTTCTGAAACCACAGTGAAGTGGGAGAGAGGATTTCCCCATCTGTAATCGGCATTTCTCCAGTTCCCTATGAATTTTCAGAGATTTCAAACCATGACCCTGCAAATATATCTGAGTTTCAGGATTCTGTTATCTAGTTCATGCTGGCAGAGACACTTTTACTATCTCTTCGTCTATCTTAGCCTCTATTTTTCAATTAAAGATGGTTCTTGGAACCCAACCTGGTGTTCTGTGATGACCAAGAGGGGAGGGTTGAGGGGAGGCGAGGGGGGCTTAAGAAGAAGGAGATTTATGTATAATTATGGCTGATTCATGTTGTAGGGCAGAAACCAACACAACATTATAGAGCTGTTTTCCTCCAATTAAAAAATAAAGACCATTCTTTTTACAAACTCCCAAACTGAAAGAAAATAAAATTATAGTAGCACAATAATTTGGTTTTTTCTCTTTCTTTTAAAATGCTTTTAAGCTTCAGAATGTTTGCAAAAATAGTTCAACGAAATTTTTCTGACTCATTTAAGAGGAAGTTATACTCATGATGCATCAGCACCCTTGAGTATTTTACTGTGTAATCCCTACAAACAAGGGCATTCTCTTATAACCTTAATGCAATTATCAAAATAGGAAAAGTAAGTTGGCTCGGTTCAGTTGCTCAGTCATGTCCGATTCTTTGTGACTGCATGGACTGCAGCATGCCAGGCTTCCCTGTCTATCACCGACTCCCAGATCTTACTCCAACTCATGTCGATTGAGTCGGTGATGCCATCCAACCATCTCAGCCTCTGTTGTCCCCTCTTCCTCCCGTCTTCAATCTTTCCCAGCATCAGGGTCTTATTTACAATGAGTCAGCTCTTCTCATCAGGTGGCCAAAATATGGGAGTTTCAGCTTCAGCATCAGTCCTTCCAATGAATATTCAGGGAAAGTGAAATGGATAATTATTTCTACCTAATACACAGAACTCATTCAAGCTTCGCAAGTTGTCCCAATTATGTTCTTTAGGATCCAATCCAACATCATGCATTTCATTTATTTGTCATAGTTATTTTAATCATCTTTTTTAGCTTGGAAAAATTTCTTTAGTTTTTTTTCCCTTGGCTTTTAAAATCTTGATACTTTTAAACATTATAAGCCAGTTATTTTGTAAGTTTCTCAGTTTGGGTTTTTATGATGCTTCCTCATGATTACTTTGAGGTAATGAAATTTGGACATGACATCAATGTGGCCTTTTCATCCACTGAATTCTATCTGGTTGTGTGCAATTTCAGTTTGTCTAGTTATCACCAAGTTAACTTTGATCACGTCTACCATTTTAGAGTGACTCTTATACTTCAATGTGAATCAGTACTTTTAGAAGGTACTCTAAGACTATGTAAATATCCCAGCTGTATCCAAATTTCACCCAGACGTTATAATATATATTGATGAGGTGGTGTCAGTTGTGCAGTTGTGTGTGACTCTGCAACCCACAAACTGTACCCACCAGTCTCCTCTGTCCATGGGATTTCCCAGGCAAGAATACTGCAGTACGTTGCCACTTTCTTCAGCAACGGGATCTTTATCACCCAAGGATGGAATCCAGGTCTCCTGCATTGCAGGCAGATTTTTTACCATCTGAGCCACCATTGTTGGGTCTTGACTAAATTATTATCATGATGATTTTTATGTGATGATTTTCTAATAATAGTCCTTCAGTACTTCTTAGGTGCTATTCCACTATAGATACAAATTTCCCCTCTTTTTGCTTAATTCGCTTATTTATATCAGATTGACCCATGGATTTCCTCTTCATTTAATTGGTTATCATCTATGATTATTATTACCAGAAGCATTCTTCAGTTCTTCTCTTTCTCTGACACCCCATAATCAAGTCCTTCATTAAGACCTGGTAGATGTACCTTCAAATCACATTGACATCTTTGACATCACATGGAACCTATTGACATCTTTCATTTTTTGCTATTACCAAGATAGTTTAAGCTGTCTTTATCTTTCTTTTAATTTACTCTCAGTGACCTCTTGACTAGTCTTGTTGCCCCACCCTCCTTGCCTGTCTCTGAAAGAACTGTTTTTCACAGAGCATCTGAGTGATCTCCTAAAATGCAAATCATACCATGTCACTCACTTCTTTGCTTAAACTTGTGACTTCCTGTTGCCCTCAGGGTAAAATCCAAATTCTTTCCCCTAGACAATTCTAAATAGGCTATCGCTTCCTAACCTCTGACTTTATTTCATTCATTTCTGTGCTTTATTTACCATATTTCAGCTATCTGAGGCATTAAACTCCTTCAGATACATGCCCAGTTTATTACTTTCCTAGATTTTGGACTTGCTGCTCACATTTCTTCATTTGATTTGCTTCTCTTTCCTTTCAGGCGTAAGTTTAAAACTCACTCATCAGAAAAGACTGCTTTGACCACACGAATTAAAATAGCTCCACTTGCTAAAATGTAGCACACTGCAAAAGTTCTGTAGGCCCTTTTGATGTATCCCTAGGGCTGAGCAAAGTATCTGGCACAACTGCAGGTGTACAATGAGCATTTGTTGGGTTTTTAATTTTTTATATTATCTGACACTACTGAAGGAGGAAACAGAACAGGTTCTGTCTTGAAAGCAGGACTCCATCTTGGGCCAGACTATGGACTTTGAGCTATATGCCCAGTATCTATGGAAACGGCATACCTACTGGAAAAGCAGACCTCCGGAAAAGAATACCCTAATTATCTGTATAACAGAATAGAATCATACATTCTATTATGTTTATTAGGGTATGACCACAGTTCAGTTTAGTTCAGTCACTCAGTCATGTCCAGCTCTTTGCGACCCCATGAATCTCAGCACTCCAGGCCTCCCTGTCCATCACCAACTCCCAGAGTCTACCCAAACCCATGTTCATCGAGTTGGTGATGCCATCCAGCCATCTCATCCTCTGTCATCCCCTTCTCCTCCTGCCCCCAATCCTTCCCAGCATTAGGGTCTTTTCCAATGAGTCAACTCTTTGCATGAGGTGGTCAAAGTACTGGAATTTCAGCTTCAACATCAGTCCTTCCAATAAACACCCAGGACTGATCTCCCTTAGGATGGACTGGTTGGATCTTCTTGCAGTCCAAGGGACTCTCAAGAGTCTTCTCCAAGACCACAGTTCAAAAGCATCAGTTCTTCGGTGCTCAGCTTTCTTCACTGTCCACCTCTCACATTCATACATGACCACTGGAAAAACCATAGCCTTGACTAGACGGACCTTTGTTGGCAAAGTAATGTCTCTGCTTTTCAGTATGCTAGGTTGGTCATAACTTTCCTTCCAAGGAGTAAGTGTCTTAATTTCATGGCTGCAATCACCATCTGCAGTGATTTTGGAGCCCAGAAAAATAAAGTCAGCCACTGTTTCCACTGTTTCCCCATCTATTTGCCATGAAGTGATGGGACTAGATGCCATGATCTTAGTTTTCTTAATGTTGAGCTGTAAGCCAATTTCTCACTCTCCTCTTTCACGTACATCAAGAGGCTTTTTAGTTCCTCTTTACTTTCTGCCACAAGGGTGGTGTCATCTGCATATCTGAGGTTATTGATATTTCTCCTGGCAATGTTGATTCCAGCTTTTGCTTCTTCCAGCCCAGCGTTTCTCATGATGTACTCTACATATAAGTTACATAAGCAGGGTGACAATATACAGCCTTGATGTACTCCTTTTCCTATTTGGAACCAATCTGTTGTTCCATGTCTGCTTGTAATCTTTACTTCCTGACCTGCATTCACATTTCTCAAGAGACAGGTCAGGTGGTCTGGTATTCCCATCTCTTTCAGAGTTTTCCACAGTTTATTGTGATCCACACAGTCAAAGGCTTTGGCGTAGTCAATAAAGCAGAAATAGATGTTTTTCTGGAACTCTCTTGCTTTTTTGATGATCCTGCAGATGTTGGCAATTTGATCTCTGCTTCCTCTGTCTTTTCTAAAACCAGCTTGAACATCTGGAAGTTCATGGTTCACGTATTGCTGAAGCCTGGCTTGGAGAATTTTAGGCATTACTTTACTAGTGTGTGAGATGAGTGCAATTGTGTGGTAGTTTGAGCATTTTTGGCATTTCCTTTCTTTGGGATTGGAATGAAAACTGACCTTATCCAGTCCTTTGGCCACTGCTGAGTTTTCCAAAATTTCTGGCATATTGAGTGCAGCACTTTTATAGCATCATCTTTCAGGATTTGAAGCATATGAATCACAGGTTTACTTTAATTATATCTTTCTTTTTCCTTTTTTCAGACTAGTTTCAGGAATTTTGCAGAGACGGGTTTGTGCACTTACACTTAGGGTGTATAAGATTTTCACAAAAACTGGTCAGGGTCCTTGGCTAAGAGGAGACTCTGCCTTGGGCCCACCGGTGTAATAAACCGCACTCCATTATCTGCATTGTACTTCTGATTGAGTTTGTTCCCTGAATGCATGGCTACAACACTACTACACCACCTTCTTGGAGTAGATGGGTAGTTCTTTCTTATTTTGTTTATGTAAATATAAATATAATGAATGCACATGTAAAATAAACAGTAATTATAAGTTAAAATGGGCTTCCCTGGTGGCTCAGTGGTAAAGAACCCATCTGCCAAAGCAGAAGATGCAGGAGAATCAGCTTTGATTCCTGGATTGGTAAGATCTCCTGTAGGGGGAAGTGGCAACCCACCCCATTATTCTTGCCGGGAGGATTCCAGGGACAAAGGAACCTGGTCGGCTACAGTCCGTAGGGTTACAAAGAGTTGGACTTGACTAAGCACACATGCATATAAAATACTGTCTATTGTCATCAGCATTTTTAATAGATTTAGATTTTTAATAGATTCAGACTTTTGAGAGCTATATACGAAGATGACAGGATGGTCCTGTTATCCATGAGGTCAAAAAGATTGATAGAAAACTATAAAAATACGTGGACAGTTGAAGTAGACTATATGCTATGGTGAGGGAAATAAAAGATTCAAGTAAAATACTTAGTTTTTTTTACACAAGTGACACTTATTTGGATCATTACCAGAGTTACTATTTGTCTAGTTGTGAGATTATCAGAAAGTTCCTTGTATACCCATAAATACCACACATAGCTAGATGTTCATTTTAAGGATTCATCTTATATGAGTAATTTTTCTGATCCTAGCATCATATATTTTTCCTTTGAAATTTTAGAAATCTGCCTTTCTAAATTCTAGACTAAACAGCTGATAATCTCAGCTATCCAATCTCTTTGTTGATTGGATAATTTCCCTTACAAAATTCCAACTGTGACTCCAATAAATCTGAAAATTACTGTGATTTACATATCACTAATGATAGGTAGAAGTGGAGAATAGTCAACAGTTTCAAGATATGCTTTTTAGTTGCTACCATTGGACTCGCTAATGGGTTGAATGTAGGTGCTGAGAATAAAAGGGGACATGCTAGATAAGTTATTAAAAATTATTTGCAAAGAAAAATAGATACATTGTTTTTCTCCTCTGCATATCATTCTAAGTTGAAATGTCAGTTTACTCATTTTATTTAGGCATGTGATAAAGTATGATGAAGCTTGGTTCTGGAAGAAAAGCTATGACAAACCTAGACAGCATATTAAAAAGCAGAGACATTACTGACAAAGATCCGTACAGTCAAAACTATGATTTTTCTAGTAGTCATATATGGATGTGAGAGTTGAACTATGAAGAGAGCTGAGCACTGAAGAATTGATGCTTTTGAACTATGGTGTTGAGAAGACTCTTGAGAGTCTCTTGTTCTGCAAGCAGATCCAGCCAGTCCATCCTAAAGGAAATCAGCCCTGAATATTCATTGGAAAGACTGATGCTGAAGCTGAAGCTCCCATACTTTCGCCACCTGATGTGAAATACTGCCTCATTGGAAAAGACCCTGATGCTGGGAAAGATTGAAGGCTGGAAGAGAAGGGGATGGCAGAGGATGAGATGGTTGGATGGCATCACCAACTCAATGGACATGAGTTGGAGCAAGCTCTGGGAGTTGGTGATGGACAGGGAAGCCTGTTGTGCTGCAGTCCATGGGGTCACAAAAAGTTGCACATGACTGAGCAACTGAACTGAAATGAACTGATGATAAAAGAAATATACTTAATAACCATATCTCCTTGTGTAATTTGAAGGTCAGTGAATTCTCTAAAACTATTTGCAAAATTTTAAATTTATTCATATGCTTTAGGAAGAGAGCCCACAGATTTCCTCATATTCTCCAAGAAGTTTTTGAACAAAAACACGAGTAAAAGCTTCTGTTAATCCATTATCCCATAAAATGCTACATAACAAATCATCCCAGACCTCAGCAACTTAAATCACCATCGTTTGTTCTTACATGCTTATATACCAGCCAGAATTATTCTGCTGATATTGGTTGGGCCTGGCAGGACCCTGCTCAGGTCACAGAGCTATTCCTGTGTCATTCATCCTTCTCAGTCCATTGAGCCCCTTGGGATAAGTTGTTTTCATGATGGAAGAAGTACAAGAGTGAAAGCCTGGTCCCAAAAGCACATTTTAAGGCTCTGCTTGAGTAGTGTCTGCTGGCATTCCATTGGTCAAAGTAAATCACATGACAAATTCCAAAGACAAGGGATGGGGAAGTTTACTGCATCTCTATGTGTGAGGGGCTGTAAAGTCAGATGGTAAAGGAACATCCAAAATTAAAAAGCAAGGTAATATCTTGTTTATTTCTGAATTTTTATTTCCCTTTCTAAAGTTGTGCCGGAAAAAGTCAAGTTGGCATTTTATGGTGTGTGAATATGCTAGTGTTTCTCATTCTTGCAGTATCTCCCTGGGCTTTGTATTTTAGATCTTCTTCAACTGAAGTTCTGGTCTTTGGATGTGGCTTGATTGAGACTAATGTGAGATCCTGAAGGTTTATCTTTCTAAATGAGCTTAACTCAATATCCAACCCTAGGCCTTGTGAAGATGAAAGGTTTTTGCCCTACTTGACTTTATGCTTCATTCTGACAGTTAGTAGTCTGATCTCAAAGAAATAAAAATCCAATAAAACCAACATACAGATGCACAGAGCCAAACACGAACACACCTTCCCCCACTATCTATAAAGCAATATTTCTATTTCTTGCAATGCCATTTCAGTTTTTCCAGCAATAAGGTATTCCTGGAGTTGAGGGTTGGGTTTAGTCGCTAAGTCGTGTCAGACTCTTGCAACCTCATGGGCTGTAGCCAGCCAGGCTCCTCTGTCCATGGGATTTTCCAGGCAAGAATCCTGGAGTGCCATTTCCTTCTCTAGGGGATCTTCCTGACTCAGGAATTGAACTTGTGTCGCCTGGTATTCCTAGAGCATTTAAATAGGGCTTCTCAGGAGGTGCTGGTGGGAAAGCATCTGCCTGCCACTGCAGGAGATGTGAGAGATGTGGGTTCAATCCCTAGACTTGGAAGACACCCTGGAGGAGGGTTTGACAACCCACTCCAATTTTCTTGCCTGGACAATCTCACGGACAGAGGAGCCTGGTGGGCTGCAGTCTGTCGGGTTGCAAAGAGTCAGACACGACCGAGCAACTGAGCACCACAGACTCAGAATATCTTCTCTTTCCCTCCAACTTCAACTCATTCCAAGAAGGAAATACTTTCCATCTTTGAAATAAAAATGCAAGCAGTGAGATGATCTACTTACAAAATCAGCTAGCAGAAGCATACTGCTCTCTGCCTCATCTGACGAGATTAAAACTCATCTGTGGACTCAGGAGCTCCCCGCAATCATACCCAGCCAGATTTCAATCAGAACTCAGGCATCTGAAAGCTGCTAGGTTTCACATGTGTTTTTAAAAAACATTTCTTTTCATTCTCTGGATGTTTGCTGAAGAATAAACTTTGCATTTTCTTGAAAGCGTCTCCTCTGGTGTGCTCATGCAGGTTTTAATCTTTTCCTCTCACCAGGGTACAGATTGAAGCGATCTGTAATTAATGACTTGAAAAATATTCAGCTAGATTTAAAGAAAGAGACCCAAACAGTAAAAAGCTCCACATAAGCATGTTTCCTGTAATTGAGGGAAAGCTAGAGAATTCTGCAAAACTTGCTAAGATGCTGAGGCAGTTCTCCATTAACTCATACAAGGGACATGGAGGCCCCGCCTACTCCTATTTCAGTGGCTCTCCTGACACTGGTTAGAGTCAAGATTGGTCTAAAGATGGTCAATAATTAATCCCGAATACTTAAAGTGTGTCTTTATTTGGTGGCACGGGACTTACCTAGATGACCTCTTCCCATCCCTGCCAATTTCGACCAAACCAAGTTGACTTTATTAAGCAGGATTCTCTTTTTCCCTCAAAGCTATCTGTGTTTAGGGAGAAAGCATATGTCTATCTCTGCCTATGGATTGCTCTCTCCATAGAGTATGTGAAGGATAAACATCTTGCCAGATCTTTCTCCGGGATAGGATTAGGTGGATACTCTAATCCGGAAGGCATCTGAATATGAGGAAACATGTGCTCTGGAGTCAGAATGGTTTGCATGTGGATCCTGATACCCTGATTTAGTTACTCTGTGACCTTGAGTTAGTGGGTAACCAGGTTTACTCTCAGTTTCCATCAGAGGTTTTTGTGGGGATTGTGGGGGCACACAAAGTCTGTTCTCAGTCAAATTCATGAAAAAAAGGAAGCACTTTAAGTGAAAGTGAAAATGTTAGTCACTTGGACTAGAGCCTCTGTGTTTGGAAATCTCCAGGCAAGAATACTGGAGTGGGTTGCCATGCCTTTTTCCAGGGGAATCCTCCTGACCCAGGTATCCAACCCAGGTCTCCCACATTGAGGGCAGATTCTTTACCATCTGAGCCATCAGAGAAGCATTTAAAAATATTTAATAATAAGCTGCTGTATCTACCACCTTTGTTGGAACATTTATTTACTTATTATTTTTTTAGTTTTATTTTTTCCTTTACATTATCATGTTGGTTTTGCCATACATTGACATGAGTCCGCCATGGGTATACATGTTTAAACATTTAGAAGTAAGTTATGGTGTAGGCTATGAAAATAAGTCAAATGTTAGATTAATTTATTAAACAAGAGTAACATTTGAATGTACTATGTACAAAGGCTTATTCTACCTTCTGGGTGACATAGAACATTCTTCTTAAATGGCTGTTTACTGAAATGACATCCTCAAAGCAACTTGTCAATGAGTGCTTGTCACCAAGGTCTTATCAAAGTATGAGAACAGAGGTCAGATAGCCAGCGGGTCATCAGTCGGTTGGATTAGTCTTAAAAGAGTTCCTCAAGGGGGACAGTTTAGAACCAGATTTTAAATAGATAGAAAGAAACAGGCGTTCAACCTCTCGATCACTTGTAGTTCATTTACCCTTTATGTCCTAGGCCCTATCCTCTGTGAAATGAGGGAATCAAAGGTGAAAATACGAAGTCCCTGAGCAAGCAGAGCCTCTGGAGTAATGTGTGCTTGTGCTGGAACTTAGTCCTTTGCAGAGAATGCCTGGAAATCTCCTCCTTCCTGGGGGTGGTGGGTCTGGCTGGGGGAGTAAGAAGCCATGCTGATGAGCGGGGTGGAAGCATTGGGGGATACTTCAGAGGCCATCCTGAGAAAGCTGAGAAAAAACGGTAGGAAAAATAAGAGCAAATCCTAATTGGTTTTGATATTTCTATAGGAAGAAGTGGAATGATCTAAATGGTGTTGCAGAATGCTGTCTTTGGCAGCTATGAGTGCAGTTGATTAGGTAAGGGAGAGAATGGGGTTAATTGGGTTATATACATATGTACATACAGGGCTTCCCTGGTGACTCACAGTAAAAAATCTGCCTGCAGTGTGGGAGAAGCAGGTTCGATCCCTGGGTCAGGAAGATTCCCTGGAGAAGGGAACAGCAATCCACTCCAGTAGTTTTGCCTGGAGAATTCCATCAACAGAGGAGCCTGGCAGGCTATATGTGTATCTATTCTCTAGAGAACAAAGTTATTCAATTATTTTCTTTATTTGTAGAGTGTGAGAGAGTAATTAGAATAGTGAATGAAACCTAGAAAAACCACCAAATCACCCAGTAGGACACTATAGAAGCTAGTTTTGCGAATCTTATTTACATTTTACCAATATCTGAACTTATCACTGAGCATCTCTCTGTTCTTCAAATCTTAGTTTATTGGCAAGACTTTAAAAAATTTACTGATTAGAGTCCTACCTCCAGCGGGAAGATGCCTAGTCAACTTACTTACTTCTAAGGTGGTTCAGAGTTAATGCCAGAGAAACTGATACTCAAGTATGTTAGAAACTAAAAGTGATATCTACTTTGCAGAAAAGGAGATAGGGTGGGGACAAAAATGCTTTACTATTGTTCAGAGACAAACTAGATATGATGTTTAATATTTCCTTGTGAATTTCTCAAAAGGTACAGAAGGTTTTTTTTTAATCATTAAGTGGTATTTATATATTATATCAGATGGTATTTATAATAAACCTCTCTTATGAACTGAATTGTGCATCCTTTTCAGTTCTTATGTTTAAGCCCTAATCCCTAATGTAAATGTACTTAGTGATGGGGCCTTTAAAGAGGTAGTTAAGGATGTGTGAAATTCACTCAGTTGCATCTGACTCTTTGCGACCCCATGGACTACAGAGTCCATGGAATTCTCCAGGCCAGAATACTGGAGTGAGTAGCCGGGCCCTAATCTAATTCAAACTAGTGCCCTTATGAGAACTTACAGACATCACACACACAGAGAATGAAAATATAGAGAGAAAAGAGTCATGTGCAAAAAAAAAAGAGCCATCTGCAAGCCAAGGAGAGAGGTTTCAAGAGAACCCAAACTTGCTAGCACCGTGGCTTTGAACTTCAAATCTCATAAACTGTAAGAAAATAGGTTTCTGTTGTTTAAACCATTCAGTCTATGGTATTTTGTTATGAGACGCTAACAGACTAATACAATCTGTGTATATAAAACATAAATATGAACTTTAAACAAAATAGTATAATGTCCCTCACATTTTTTAGGCAAACACCCTCTATTGAGCAGGTGCTGGGCGGCGTCTCTCTACGTCCATTAATTTGTCACAGTTTTGCTACATGGTAGTTGGTCTTGTTTCTTGAGATCAGTTGGCTGGAAAGTGACAAATCCTATTCCAATTCAATCCCAAATCTCAGTTTACAAGTATAATTGTTTTTCCATAATTCTATACTAGTGTCACTGAATGGAATCCTAAACTCAGTGCATTTTAACTCATCACCATTATTGCATGGCCTCTCAAGGTAGAATTATCATCCTGTCCCTTTAATTCCTTCTCAAATTCAGACATGTATTCCTACCTCACAGTAACACTGATCAACTGGAAACAGAGAGCATCTGGTTTTGCTGCAGGCAGCAAGCACATCACTCTCTATGAACACACGTATTATGAACTCATGGTTAAGAAAACCTTGCATCGTGTTTCAATTTAACGGCTGTTACTTCTTGTTCAAAGGTCTTGCTGTGTGTTCAATTTTCCCTCCAAATGTCAGAGGGGAATGGGAAACTGAAGTGCTATAAAACACTTGGAGCCTTCATTTATTGCATATTAATTAGAGAATCAAAGGGGAGGAAAGAACAGGTTTTCTATTTCCAAACCATGGGGAACTAGAGTGTGGCAGAATAAACCACATAGACACTAGGGATTGAGATTTTTTTCATGTGCAGAAGAATAAAGTTCTTAGGAGCAGGACTGATGTAAAGCCTATCATGTCATGAGTAATGTAGATTAGGATAATATGGAGATGGGACTTGTTCACTAAATGCTAAGCCTCTAGAGTGAGGACTTTTATGAAACTCAATTAGATGATCTGTATCCAGTTTGGAAGTTTAATCTAAAAGACACCTCTCATTTCCAGATAATGAACATTCTAATTGACCCAGTCATTGAATTCAAGGTCAAGACATTTTCCCTTATACTGTTCTAATTCTTCTCTCTCTCTTTCCCTCCGCTCACCCCAACACAACAAAGACAGTGTATAGGTGACAAAAAGTATAGAGAGGGTAGGAGAGAAGGTTATTTCTTTCCTCGGCCATGGGATCATAATTAAAATCCAGGAGCCCATTTCTTTTTTTTTTTTTTTATTGTTTTTGCCATACATTGTCATGATATCACCATGGGTTTACATATGCTTCCCCTCCGGAACCCCCCTCCCTCCTCCCTCCCCCAGGAGCCCATTTCTAAGGGAAGAGACCACGTGCATTGTGGGTGGAACTGCTTCTGAAGCACTGAACTTTTCACACGATTATCAATGCACTGATGACTTCCCAATGAACTTGGGACTTCTTAACTTCTTGTTTATTTGGAAAACTCCGCCTATTGTGCATGAGGAATTGAAATTAAAAACTCCCAAACACTGTTTCTTTGGCTCCATTAAGGAAACATTTGGAGGGATGGCAGAAGAGGTGTCTGTGATATTGGGGAAAGTGCCAGAAGGGATGAGTTAAAAAATCCTCTAGGTCTATCATCTTTTCCTTTGTGTTATTCCCACTGTGAGACTAGGTGGACATCCCAGCAATTCATTTTCAGTTCATACAGTGTCTGCTTTTGATTTGTCTTTTTTTTTCGCTCATGCTCTTGTCTCTATCAATGTGATAGTTGGAAATTTGGCAAATGGTTGCCTTTGGATTCATGAAAGAAAATTCTGTCCAAACGTGGGCCAAGAAGCAGTCTATAAAGGATAGTGGATTCAGTTTTGGGATAGTTTGTTGGAAAGGTTAATAGCATTTTCATTTCTGATGAGATGGATCAGTCATAGCCCTAGGAAATACATGTGTGTGTGTGTGTGTGTGTGTGTGAGAAAGACAGAGAGAGTCCATACTTGTAAAAGGCTTCTGATCAATATATTGTTTTTATAGGAAAAGGAGTCTGTACTTTATGTGGTATTTTCCATGTATATTATGTCATTTTATTCTCATAACATCCCTATGGTATAGATACTACCCTAGGTTGAGAAATAAGGAGGCTGAAATATAAGTGGCATTGCTCCACTGGTAGGAGGCATAAATATGACTTGAATCTATTTTCAGGCAAACAGTATGCCCCAGCAATGGTGCTACACTGACCTAAACCATAGAAAAATAGTACCCCTACTTATAGAAATTTAATATAAAAAATAAATACAGTTAAATTTTCACCCCTAAAATTAAGATTGAGCCTAATGGTTTTGTTAAACCAGTGGTTACTGTGAAAGTTCTTTTCCCCCTTTCTTTTCTTTTAACATGGTTTTCTGATTATAAAAGCAATATACAGATACTGATTTCAGTTCCAACATGGAAAGAGCTTGCAAACTGTCACTCCTGTATTTTCAACATCATAAAATTTAACAAGCAGAAAATTAATGACATTTATTGGACCTATCCAGAAATTGACATAGAGGACAAACCCTCACCCTGGAATCTGGAGACTGGTGAATACCAGGAACTGTACAAGGTCGGAATACTTCGTTGATAATTTTGGTAAGTTGCTTCAGGCTGATTGTACTCTAAGGTGAAATGAGAAACTCTTGTGAGACAGTTGTGGTGAGGGTTGTACACTTCTGTGGATTTTACCTCCAGGAACTCCACCAGAATTTAATGGTAAGATCTGAGAAATATCCCCTTAAGGTTCTGAGAGGGGGAGTAATGAAATGCCATTGAGAAATTTGTTCAGGAAAACAAAGGACTACTCTCTAGAAGAAAATTCTTTAAAACAGCCTCATCACACCCAGAGAAAGGTCATTCCTCCTACTTTAGCACCCTTTAGCCTTGTCTTACCTGAGGTGGTGGTGAGAAGGGGGATTCCAGACTACTGGATCAACACTTGTGACGGTCAAAACCCAGGAAGTCAGACCCATGGAGTTCAGGATTTAATCATAAGAATATAGAATTCTTCTTTTCTCCAGTACCTTAGGCCTACAATGGGCCTCCCTGGGGGCTCAGATGGTAAAGAATATGGCTGCAGTATGGGAAATACAGGTTCAATCCCTGGGTCGGGAAGATCCCCTGGAGAAGAGAATGGCAACCCACTCCAGTATTCTTGCCTGGAGGATCCCATGGACAGAGGAGCCTGGCAGGCTACAGTCCATGGGGTCACAAAGAGTCAGACATGATTGAGCAACTAACACTTTCAATTTTACTTGCTTCATGCCTACAATGGGGGCTCTGATATGATAGCAGCATATTGCAGCTGAAAGAGCTATGAGACACACTGTCTCGGAGGAGGGCTACTTTAGGGTGGCCCAAAGTCAAGAGGTGAGACAAAAACAGGGACATTTGAGGAATTTGAAGTTTCTGATACTTACAGTTTCTAAAAAATTAAATCCTAGCCAGATTTATGTCAATCCTCACATTAAAGTCCATTTACATAATTCTTTTATTACCTAATATAATATGTCTAGTTTTTTAAAAAATATATAAGGCAAGGAAAAAAAAAACAGTCTTAAGAAACAAAGCAAACATCAGAACCAGACTCAGATATGACAATGATGTTAGATATGTTAAACAGAAAATTTACAGTAACTGTCATGAATATGTTAAGGACTATAATAGAAAAGCAGAGAGCATACAAGACTAGAAGGTGATATAGACATAGAGATGAAAGAAATAATACAAGGAAATGCTAAAAATGAAAAACTATAACAGAAATGAGGGCCTTTGATATACTCATCAGTAGAGTAGACAAAGCTGAGAAAACAATTGATGAGTTTAAAGATGTCAATAGAAAGTATAAACTGAAATTTAAAAAAATAGAAAGAAAACAGACTGAAACATTAAGGAACTGTTGTTCAGTCGCTTAGTTGTGTCAGATTCTTTGCGACCTCATGGACTGTGGCACGCAAGGCTTCCCTGTGTTTCACCGTCTCCTGGATTCTGTTCAAACTCAAGTCCATTGAGTCAGTGATGCGATCCAATGATCTCATCCTCTGCCAGTGCCTTCTCTTCCTGCCCTCAGTCTTTCCCAGCATGGGGGCTTTTTCCAGTGAGTTGGCTCTTTGCATCAGATTGCCAAAGAATTGAAGCATCAGCTTCAGCATCGGTCCTTCCCATGAATATTCAGGGTTAATTTCCTTTAGGATTGACTGGTTTGATCTCCTTGCAGTCCAAGGGACTCTCAATGTATTCTCCAGTGCCACAGTGGGAAAGCATCAATTCTTTGGTGCTCGGCCTTCTTTATGGTTCAGCTCTCACATCCATACATAGCTACAAGAAAAACCATAGTTTTGACCAGATGGATCTTTGTTGGCAAAGTAACATCTCTGCTTTTGAATATGCTGTCTAGGTTTGCCATAGTTTTTCTTCCAAGGATCAAGCATCATTTAATTTCAGGGCTACAGTCACCATTTTCAGTGACTTTGGAGCCCAAGAAAATAATCTCTGTTACTATTTCTACTGTTTCCCCATCTATTTGCCATGAAGTGATGGGACCAGACACCATGATCTTAGTTTTTGCAATGTTGAGTTTTAAGCCAGCTTTTTCACTCTCCTCTTTCACCTTCATCAAGAGACCTTTTATTTCCTCTTTGCTTTCTGCCATAAGGGTGGTGTTGTCTGCATATCTGAGGTTATTGTTATTTTTCCCAGCAATCTTGATTCTACCTTAAGCTTTATCCAGCCTAGCATTTCACATGATGTACTCTGCATATCAGTTAAATAAGCAGGGCGACAATATACAGCCTTGGTGTACTCCTTTCTCAATTTGGAACAAGTCTTTTGTTCCAGGTTCAGTTCTAACTGTTGCTTCTTGACCTGTTTACAGCTTTCTCAAGAGGCAGGTAAGGTGATTTGGTATTCTCATCTCTTTAAGAATTTTCCACAGTTTGTTGTGATCCACACAGTCAAAGGCTTCAGTGTAGTCAATGAAGCAGAAGTAGATGTTTTTCTGGAACTCTCTTGCTTTTACTATGATCCAGGGGAAGTTGGAAATTAGATTTCTAGTTCCTCTGCATTTTCTAAATCCAGCTTGTATATCTTTAGTTCTCATTTCCCATACTGTTAAAGCCTAGCTTGAAGGACTTAAATGAGCACAACTGCTCTGAAATAGAAAGCAAAATACCCAGATTGATACAATATACCGAAGGGACATAGAAGCCCACGGAAGAGCTCTTCATGGCTAGAGCTGAAATAAACTAAGCAACAAAATAGCGTTGAATTCCATCCTAAAGTATGAGATAAATATCCATGAGCGTGTACCAATATAAGTAAATGATTAAATACATAAATACATGGTAGAAGACAGACGCATTTCTCATTCAGAATTCCAAATCGTTTATACAGATTCTCTGGCCTCAAGAAGATAAGACACAACTCCCCACTCTCTAAGGGAAAGCTGCTCACAGTGACTTCCTTCCAAAGAGCACAGTATGGAATGGGTGGGGTGGAAAAGAATAACTTTGCAGTGGAGACGTCTGACAAATGCCACCTCAAAACCAGCAATGACAAGTCATGATGATAGTATGGACCTTAGATTTCTGTGATGGACATGCGGCTTTCATCAGTGCCATTTCTCCCCAAGCACACAACGCCAATCCAATCATGAAAGAGCATCAGGCAGCTTTCTACTGAGGAACATCCTGCCAAATACTTAAGTGACACTTAAAACCACTAAGCTCATCAAAAACAGGGGAAGTATGAGAGACTGTTGTAGCCAAGAGGAGCTCAGAGACACATTACCACTAAATATAATGTAATTCCTGGACGGAATCCTAAAACAAACAAACAAAAAAGTTTCAGTTAAAACTGAATAAATCCAATTAATATATGAATTTCAGGGAATAAAAAAGATAGTATGTAATTATTTTATAGTTACAGAAAGCACTGAAAGTATGGAGTGGAACAAAATTTTCCTACAAAATAAACATTTTGGTGTATTTCCAGCCACTCTTACCTGCATGAATATGTATATCTCTAAATGTATACCATGAGAGATATCTTTTCCCTGAAATAATGTCAGAAAAAATTAGTATATACATGGAATCATATTTAAAATTTGCGTATGCTACTTTTCACTTAGTTATCATAATACTACCCCAATCCCATGTCAATTAGGTATTCCTAAAGAAGTGGTTTTTAATTCTCTTAACTTGGTTATACTTGATCTGATCATAGTTAACTGATCAGACCACTCTCTTTTGCTTGCTCCTCCTGTGTGTGTTTTGGGTGAGCAGCTCGCAGCACCAGGCTGCACGTCTGGGCTTCCTCCTAGGGCTCACGTGGATCATGCTAGATGATGACTCTGCAGTCTGAGATCTCTGGGTTCTCATCTCCACTCCTACTTGTTGAGTATTCTTAGCAAAGACTCTCTAACTTTTCTGAATGGCAATAACCTCCTTCAGAGTTATTGTAAAAATGAGACGATGAGCCTGGGAGTTCTCACGGCAGTGTCTGGTGTGTAGAAGGTGTTTAATGAATGAAGGTTTTTTTTTACCCACTTCTTATTTTTGACTGAAAAGCCTTTTGCTGTCTCCCAGCTGGCCTACCTTCAACAGATTCCTGGTACCTGGGCTTATGCTTCCTTAACATAATAGTTGCTTGGAATATCACTGGGAAGGTGCTGAGAGATACTAGTTATTGCTATGTATGTGCCAGTCACATCGAGCGAAGCCCTCGATATTCAAGTATACCCCTGAACTGTCCAAGGTATCAATATACCTTGACTAGAGTGTGTTGCTCCTGTATTCGTCTGCTCAGGCTGCCATAGCAAGATACTACAGCTGGGAGTCTTAAGTAGCAGACACATATTTTCTTACGGTTCTGAAGGCTGGAAGTCCAAGATCAAGGTGCAGCAGGGTTGAGTTCTGAAAATGTCTCTCTTCCTGGCTTGCAGGTGGCCATCACCTCTCTGTGTCCTCACATGCCTCCTCTCTAAGCCTGTGCAGAGAGAGATCTCTAGCACATCTTCCTTTTCTTATAATGACATTGGTCCTGTCAGAACACGACCCTACTCTTATTACCTCCCTCATAGCTCAGCTGGTAAAGAATCCATCTGCCTGCAGTACAGGAGACCCTGGTTTGATTCCTGCATTGAGAAGATCTGCTGGAGAAGGGATAGGCTACCCAGTCCAGTATTCTTGGGCTTCCCTTGTGGCTCAGCTGGTAAAGAATCTGCCTGCAATGTGGGAGACTTTGGTTTGATCTATGGCTTTGGGAAGATCCCTTGGAGAAGGGAAAGGCTACCCACTGCAGTATTTTGGCCTGGAGAATTCCATGGACTGTATAGTCCATGGGGTCGCAAAGAGTCGGACACGACTGAGTGACTTTCACGTTCACTTATCACCTCATTTAACCTTAATTATCTCCTAAAAGTTTCTGTCTCTAAATGCAGTCACACTCGGGGTTAGGCCTTGAACATACACATTTGAAGAGAACACAGTTCCATCCATAACAGCTCCTAAATAGCAGAGTCGGGATCTAAACACAAGTTCATGTACAATTTTAAAGCCAGGTCTGTCAACTGGCATTTGCTTGTAATGAGAAGGAGAACATGTTATTTGTGAGCATCATAGGTTGTCATTATCATCCTCATCATCATTATTCAAAACTTATGAACTGCTCTGTATCTGCAGCCATCATTCTTTTGAAAGCCTCTTTCTCTGGGCTGTGATTAGATCCCTTTGCTGCAGTGATGTCAAATGAATGTCAGAAGGAGCTAATGAATTGTGGCAACAGCCTGAAAGGGGCTGCTTGATAGGGGGAAGAGGCTTTTGTCAGCTTCAGCTGTGCAAAACTCTTCCAACAATACCAGACCTTTGATCCCGGGAACTTCCATGCAGTCTGTTAGGATCCATGAATTCAGTCTTCTGAATGGTTGGCGTCATTCTGGGGCTCTTTTGAAGACTGAATTTTATTCCTTCTTATGTTTGTATGGCCTTTGGCCACTCAGTGTCTCTGTCTGCTCTTCCCTTGGTTTTGCATCATAATCCCTTCTCTGTCTTTTTTGGTGTCAGGTGCAATTTGTAGTCTTGTCTGAAGCCACCAGCTCACTTCACAGATGGCGAACTGCAGTTGAGAGTAATGGCCTATTCAGTTCAGCCCAGAGAGTATATTAGTGTCTGATAGCCTCTAACTGCTGAGCATCAGGCATCATTCACAGTGCTCCAAGGTCATCTGCAGGGCTGCCTCTCCCTCCCCCTTCTCACTCTCCTCCATTCCTCTCTCGGCCTCCATCAGATGTGAATTTCACAAAAATCGTGAGGCCATTAGAAGTTAGTTCTGGGACTATGGAGTGATGAGTCTTTGTTACTGATCTGGCTCAGTTTTACTCCAACTAACTGAGAAGACTAAGCACCGGAACGAGAACTCAATGGAATGGTAAAGCCAGATTTAACTGTTAGGAAGACATGGGTCATCTCTTAGAGGAAGTATCAGCCCTATGCTCTAGGAGGCATTGTTTCCAATAGAAAATCTGAAATCAAGCAGCTGATGGAGTGGGTTTATGGGCAATTTGAAATATCAGTTACTGTAGGTACAACAGGGTGCTGGCAATTCTGATGGTACACTTGAGGCTTAATCTTAATTAAATGAAGAAAATTATGTGAATGTCAGAGGAGGCAATGGCACCCCACTCCAGTACTTTTGCCTGGAAAATCTTATGGACGGAGGAGCCTGGTGGGCTGCAGTCCATGGGGTCACGGAGAGTAGGACATGACTGAGCGACTTCACTTTCCCTTTTCACTTTCATGCATTGGAGAAGGGGCAACCCACTCCAGTGTTGTTGCCTGGAGAATCCCAGGGACGGGGGAGCCCGGTGGGCTGCCGTCTATGGGGTTGCACAGAGTCGGACACGACTGAAGCGACTTAGCAGCAGCAGCAGCAAGCAGTTATTATATTATGTCAGCACATAAAAGAGCCATAGGAAAAAGAGTTTACAGAAAAGGAAAACTTGATATTAATAACAAAATGTTGATAATTTTGGATCAGGTCAGAGGAAAGATCAGTGGAGTGACAAGGCATTGATCAGATCTTGTTTGAGCAGAGGCGGGAGTATGCTCAGAGAGAAACCATATAGCTGCATCTTAGGGACATCTGTCTTCACAAATGTCAAGTCCTGCTGAGTCTAAAACCCGGTTGGAGTCATGGACTCCTTAGTCCCTGAGATTTTGTGGTCTTCTCAGCAACTTATTCCTAAACCTCACCAGTCCTTGGTGTGGCATCCCCCTGCCAAGGTGGTTGGTAGACCAGAACTCAGTGGCTCTGCAACTTTTTTTCTTTTTATAAGATTTTTTGATGTGGACCATTTTTAAAGTCTTAACAATAGTGCTTCCACTTTATCATTTGGTTTCTTTGGTCCTGAGGGATGTGGGATCTTAACTCCCCCACCAGAGATCAAGCCCACAACCCCCTTGCATTGGAAGGTGAAGTCTCAACCATTAGAGCACTAGGGAGGTCCCATCAGTGGCTCAGCTTCTTTAGCCATTTGTTATTCCATTCTGCCTTGCCTTCCATTTCTAACAGTCAGCTTCCTGCATGGAGTCACACTACCTCCTGGCATAGCAGCTTGTTCCTTTTTCTTTTTCCTGCTCTGCCACAGCTCAGTCACTGGGCTCTCCCAGGAATCCAGGTCACTTGTGGCTGAAGCGGTCAGTTGCTCCTTTCTTTCTCTCGGGGCTTGAAATCTTGCTTCTCAGCAAAGGCCTCATTCTACAGAAGCTCTGAAGCCAGAGTGCTCTTTAGAGTTTTGCTGAAAGGGGGCAGTGGGAGAAGACTTTTTTGGTCACTGGACAGAGTCTGTCCCCAGGGAGGGTGTGTGACTTGGGGGAGGAGGCTCTCTTCAAATGATAAACTCCCCTGATTGCTGTCAGCTGCCAGCACTGAGCAGCTGGAGAATGAATCCCGAAGGAAGGTGTAGCAGGGTGCAGCGTAGCACTAAGCCCTGAAAATAGATGAGGGAGCCCCGTTGCATGCACTTTTCTTCAGTTGTTTCATTCAGTATTTGCAATGATCCTGTAAAGGATGTATTGCTTTTATTATTGTAATTTTATCTCATTGTGATAAGAACATGGAACATGAGATCTACCCTCATAACATTTTAGAGTGTACATGTTTGTTGACTATAGACACAACATTGAGCAGATCTCTGGAGCTTATTTATCTTGCCTAAGTGAAAATGTATGCTCATTGACTAGTAACTCCCTATTTCCCACTCCAAGTCCCTGATAACTATCATCCATTATTCTACTCTTTAATTCCACGAACTTGACTGTTTTAGGTACCTTATGTAAGTGGAATTCTCTTTATTTCCTTCCTTCCTTCTTCCCTTCCTCCATTCCTCCTTCCTTTCTTTCTCCCTACCTCTCTATCTCCTTTCTTTTTCTCTCTCTCTCTTTCTTTATTTCTTCAGAGACCTCAAGTTGCTTGAGCTATAAACTGCATGGAATTGATAGAGACATTTAAATAGTAACAAGGTCTGCAAAGAAATTGCCTCCTGACACTACCTGTCAGCTGAATATGGCAGGTAACCACATAAAACTCTCTCTATTTATAAGAGAGGGGAGGGGAGGGTCATTATCTCACTCATTAAGGTTTTGCCCGATCAGCTTTAATTAAGCTGAAGTTGGAACAAGTCTATTTCATTTCTCTGTCTAAGTTTTTCTAGTACAGCAAGAAGTGGAACTAGGAGGCCAGGGTCCAGTCACAGAGTTCAAACCTCCTTGAAAGGCTGGCCTTTACAGGGCCTGACAGGAAGGGCCATGTGCTTGGCTTCCTGTTCCTTGGTTGACATTTTATAATTCTTAGTGATATTTCAACAAAGGGCCCCGTATTTTCAGTTCATTCAGGCCCTGAAAATGATGTGGATGTTTTAGAACTCTTATTCATTTGGGGCTTTGCAGATGGCTCAGTGATGAAGAATGTGCCTGCCAATGCAGGAGACACAGATGTGGGTTTAGTTCCTGAGTTGGAAAGACACTTTGGAGGAGGAAATGGCAACCCACTCCAGTAGTCTTGCCTGAAGAATCCCATGGACAGAGGAGCCTGGTGTTATACAGTCCATGGGGTGGCAAAGAGACAGCCCAGTTTAGCAACTGAGTATGCATGCATGCAGGCAATCATTCATTCACCCAAGATGCAGAGGTTTTTGCATGTAGTTACAAATCCTAAGGATATAGCCCTGTCCTTGAAAATATGACATTTTTTTCCTTCCAGGTTTATTGAAATATAATTAACATGTAACATGTAAGTTTAAGGTGTACAATGTGATGATTTGATCCATATATGTATTGCAAAATATTTACAGCAGCAGGATTATATGTGTAGCCTTCCCCTATCATAATTCAGTCAGTTCAGTCACTCAGCTGTGTCTGACTCTTTGTGACCCCATGGATTGCAGCATGCCAGGCTTCTCTGTCCATCACCAACTCCCAGAGCCTGTTGAAACTCATGTCTATCGACTCAGTGATGCCATCTATCATCTCATCTTCTGTCGTCCCCTTCTCCTCCTGCCTTCAATCTTTCCCAGCATCAGGGTCTTTTCCAGTGAGTCAGTTCTTTGCATCAGGTGGCCAAAGGATTGGAGCTTCAGCTTCAGCATCAGTCCTTCCAGTTAATATACAGGACTGATTTCCTTTAGGATTAGCTGGTTTGATCTCCTTGCAGTCCAAGGGGCTGTTAAGAGTCTTATCAAACACCACAGTTCAAAAGCATCAGTTCTTCAGTGCTCAGCTTTCTTTATAGTCTAATTCTCACATCTATCCATGACTACTGGAAAAAACACAGTTTTGACTAGACAGACGTTTGTTGGCAAGATAATGTCTCTGCTTTTTAATATGTTGTCTAGGTTGGTCATAGATTTTCTTCCAAGGAGTAAGCATCTTTTAATTTCATGACTGCAGTCACCATCTGCAGTGATTTTGGAGCCCCTCAAAATAAAGTCTGTCACTGTTTCCATTGCTTCCCCATCTATTTGCCATGAAGTGATGGGACCAGATGCTATGATTTTAGTTTTCTGAATGTTGAACTCTAGGCCAACTTTTTCACTCTCCTCTTTCACTTTCACCAAGAGGCACTTTAGTTCTTCTTGGCTTTCTGTCATAAGGGTGGTATCATCTGCATATCTGAGGTTATTGATATTTCTGCCGGCAATCTTGATTCCAGCTTGTGCTTCATCCAGCCCAGAATTTCTCATGATGTACTCTGCATAGAACTTAAATAAGCAGGGTGACAATATAAAGCCTTGACGTACTCCCTTTTCCTATTTGGAATCAGTCTGTTGTTCCATGTCCAGTTCTAACTGTTGTTCCTAACCTGCATACAGATTTCTCAGGAGGCAGAAAAGGTGGTCTGGTATTCCCATCTCTTTCAGAATTTTCCACAGTTTGCTGTGATCCACACAGTCAAAGGCTTTGGCATAGTCAGTAAAGCAGAAGTAGATGTTTTTCTGGAACTCTTTTCAATAATCCAGCAGATGTTGGAAATTTGATCTCTGGTTCCTCTGCTTTTTCTAAATCCAGCTTGAACATCTGGAAGTTCACAGTTCATGTATTGCTGAAGCCTGGCTTGGAGAATTTTGAGCATTATTTTACTAGTGTGTGAGATGAGTGCAATTGTGCAGTAGTATGAGCATTCTTTGGCATTTCCTTTCTTTGGGATTGAAATGAAAACTGACCTTTTCCAGTCCTGTGGCCACTGCTGAGTTTTCCAGATTTGCTGGCATATTGAGTGTAGCACTTTCAGAGCATCATTTTTCAGGATTTGAAATAGCTCAACTGGAATTCCATCACCTCCACTAGCTTTGTTCATAGTGAACAGCTTTCAAAATTTGATCTAATCCCACTTGTTTGCTTTTGCTTTTGTTACTTGTGGTTTTGGTATCATATTCATAGAGTCATTGCTAAGATTAACATCAAGGAGATTTTGTTCTATGTTTTCTTCCAGGAGTTTTAAAGTTTCAGGTCTTACATTTATTATTTAATCTATTTCTGTTTAATTTCTGTGTGTAGGTGTAAGCTACGGATCCAGTTTCATTCTTTTCCATGTGAGTATTCAATTTTCCCAATATCATTTAATAAAGGATCAATTCTTTCCCCACTGTGTGTTCACGACTCCTTTGTCAAATATTAATTGACAATATATGTGCGGGTTTACTTCTGTGCTCTAAATTCTATTCCATATATGTATGGTTTTATGCCAGTACCCTACTGTTTTTATTACTATAGCTTTGTCATGTAGTTTGAAATCAGAGAATGTGCTTACAGCTTTCTTCTTCCAAATGATTGCTCTGAAAAAAATCCCAATTGATCATGTGAACAATCCTTTTAATGTATCATTGAATTTGTTTTCCGAATATTTTACTGAGGATTTTCACACCTCTCTTTATCAAAAATATTGATTTATAGTTTTGTTTCTTATAGTATCTTTATCTGACTTTGGTGTCAGAGTAATACTGCTCTCTTAAATAAGTTTGGGAGTGTTTTCTCCTCTTCCTCCTCTTTAATTTTTTGGGAAGTGTTTGAGAATGAGTGGCATTCATTCTTTAAATGTTTGGAGTAGTTTGCCAGTGAAATCATATGATCTGGGGCTTTTCTTTGTTAAGAGGTTTCTGATTACTGATTCAATCTTCTAATCTGTTTTTGGTCTCTTCAGATTTTCTTTATATTCATGATTCAGTCTTGATAGTTTGTGTGTTTCTAGGAATTTATCCCTTTCTGCTAGTTTGTACACTTTGTTTTGGGTATCATTGCTTATAAAAGTCTGTTATAAATCTTTGTGTTTCTTTGGTATCAGTTTCAATGTCCCCTCTTTCATTTGTAATTTTATGTATTTGCATCCTCTCCTTTTTTCTTGATAAGTCACTGGGAACCATGATTGCTTCCATTCATAGTATTGCTAGTGGCTGATACTAGTTGCCCTTGCCCTTCTTCCTCCTTCTTAACTGTCTCTATACACCTCAACTTTGCTGATCTCTGGGTGGGCTGAATCTAAAGTGAGTTCTTGTTCAGTGCCCTGAAAGGCCCAGGGAGCTAGTCTCATACTCCTTTCTCCCCTTCCAATGACAGAGCTCTTTGTAGCTGGAGAGTTTCCCCTTGGCACTGAGAAGTACTGACCTGGGGGATGAAACGATGCAGGCACAATGAAGCCATTGTTTCTTCAATTTTTGTGCAATTATCCTAAGGTTTTTTTTTGTTGTCCCAGTGTGTTTCAGAAGTTTATTAAATGGGCTCCTGAATTCTCTCAGAGCTGCTTGTGTTTGTAGACCACTGTCATATGGTTGATCTTCGTGACACTATGGAAACTGGAGTCTTCTACCCCCCTATCTTGGTGACATGAGTCCGAAAATAGGATCTTGATTTCCAGTTGCTGTGTGGGAGATGGCAAGGAAAAAGATGCTCAGATTTGACTGGAATTTTTGTGGAAAAACAACCTGCAGGGAAACTGTGGGTAAAAATTTGGTCAAAATGTAAGCAAATACATTATCTTCTGAATATAGCTGGTCATTTAAAAAGTCTATTTAGGATTAGATTTAAGAGAGGTAAAATGATTAGATGATAAAGCTTTGTAGAGAACTGGGGAAAGGGCATGGTTTTAGAATATCAGTTTTGAGAGAGAGCTGAAGAGGTCAGACCTAGGACTAAAAACTGGATGTGACACTATTTTAAAGCGAAAGTGTTACACAAATGCTGAGATACAGAGGACACCATACCCAAAGTGAGGGGCAGAGAGCAGGTGTATGCTTAAAAGACTTAATCAAAAAGACTGATGATAAAACTCTTGTACCCTTTACCATATTAAAATGTGTAAAATCTGTCAGAAAGGGTGAAAATGGAGAAAAGCTTCATAAATAGAAAATCTGGAAAAAGCTTTTAGTGTGTTGTGAATCTCACCACTCCAGCCAGCTGAGATGGGGAAGGTCCCTGCCTTGCATCTCAGACCTAATGACTGGCTTCAGTCATCAGTAGGTGTCCTCTTTAACTTGGAGAACAGGGTACCTGTTTCTAAAATCAGCTTGAGAAATTTAAATGGCAAGAGTCTGATCAGTCACCTGATTTGAGGTGAAGCAAAGGAGTGTTATTGCAGCATAGGGGTATCTTATATTCCCAGGGTTTGGGGGAAAGAATGAGGGAGTGTTTCTCATGGGCCAGATATAGGGGAGAGAGCTGGAATTTGGCTCACATTGGAGCTATACAGGGGATTCCCTGGTAGCTCAGATGGTAAAGAACCCATCTACAATGCAGGAGACCTGGGCTTGATCCCTGGGTTGGGAAGTCCCCCTGGAGAGGGAAATGGCAACACACTCCACTGTTCTTGCCTGGAGAGTTCCATGGGCAAGAGGTATCTGGCAGGCTACAGTCCATGAGGCCACAAAGAGTCAGACATGACTAAGTGACTTGAGCATAGAGCTGTATAAAAGGCTGAACATTGTTCAGGCAACAGAAACGGATGCTATCACCAGATTCCTAGGGACTGACAAAGGAGTAAGTGACTAGCTGAAACAAGATTTATTTGTCAACATCAAGAAAACTGCAGACAAGAACATTTCAGTGGTGAATGATGTGTTTTTGAAAAATCTATGAAAATACCTCCCAGAGAAAGAGTCAGCTCTTCTATACACCAAGCCCAGCAAATACAAAGAAACCTGTCAGAGAGCCAGCCAAGTAAGAATACTCTTGCCTCACCTTCTTACCTTTTCTCCATCTTCAGCATCAACCTGGGAAGAGAAATCAACCACATTTCCGTTCCCCAGATTTAGGGATCTAGACCAAAGAAGGGGAGGTTCTTGAACTCGTAATTTTGACTTGTTGGGTTAGATATTTTAATTTCTAGTCTGCCCACAAAGAGTGAGAAAAATCATTGAGTTCACCTGAGTTTACAGTCAGAAACAATTGAAAAGGTCTTGCCACTGAGTACATTTGAAAGGGAGAGGGCTACAAGTAAAATTGATCCTATTACCTCCTGTGACTCACATTGGCGCACCATACTGGCTGAGGAGACATGCTCTCTGGTTGTGATCGGTGCTAAAGGTGGTTGACACCAGACAGTACCCAACAATAGACATTAGGTGATGTTTGGGAAGATGCTGAGGGTCACCTGGGTCAGTCTAGGCAAGAAGCCAGCAGGAGAGCTGATTCCTTGACTTCTGGGTAGAGTACAGGGATATGTATCTTGGAACTCATGTTTTCTGCAATAAACTCTTTTGGTGGCTCCTCTAGATAACCTTTACCACACTGGTGCATCCATCCCACACTTATATTCATTTCCTAAGGATTTTCTTTGGATGACATGAGCCTCTTCCCATGCAATGCTTGAGAGATTGTGCCAGCCCTCCTAGAGTGGTTGTTTGCCAATGCTTGACAAATACGAAAGTTCAAAAGTCTGACCACCTTAAGAGAGGACAACTCTGTAGGTCTATGTTCTAGAGTTCTCTAAGATATCAATCTAATGATATATTTCAGCAAAGGCAGATCTTTACTTAGCTTTTTATTCTCCTCTATCCTGCTTTCTGATTATCTTTTCACAATTTTCTTTTGAGAAATTCTCTCAATAAATCACTGGTACAAAAATCTTGTTTCAGACTCTGCTTTTAGGGAATCTGACAGAAGACCAGGACTGATCCTAGAAAACTGGATATAAAGAATGGGATTCCAAGTTGGGTTATCTGCTGGCTGAATGCCAATGAAGACCCTATTACTGGTGGTAAAGTATTAATGATTCTTGGCTTAGTATTGCAGCTGTGAAATCACTTAGGTTTTCACCTGTGAGGAACTGGTACAGGAAATCAGTGGGAGGGGACATATTAGCTTTTGCAATCGACTAGAATTTTATTGGAATAATGATGATAGGTCTTGTGAAAATGGATGGTGGTAGAAAGCACTGTTTGATGCACTGAGGAGAGAAAATTTCAAGTTTTCATCTATTAATCATGAATTTGAAGCAAAGTGACATTCAGGGGGCCTTCTTGGCTACTTTTAAAGGGATATAATCTCCTGAAACTTGGAAGAGAGTCTGAGCTGATGCCTAAGATTCTTTAGGTTTTATAAGAATGTGCTTTCTGCAAATGTGAATACTGCTTTCATCCATTTATTGGGTCCTGTCAAAGGCTACTTATTTTGAGTGAGGCTCAGAGCGAGACAATCCCTTGTCACAGATCCAGACTGTTGCTTTGCCACTTGAGCCATATGGCTCCGCTGATCTCATGTCACTAAGGTATTTGTACTGAACAAAGATGCCATGTGACGGCTCTGCCAAGCCCCAGGAGGGAAGTTACAGTGCAGGCCCCTCAGACTCTGGAGAAAGACCCATGCCATCTGCAGAAGAACTATGCATTATTCAAAAAGTAGCTGCAAGAATGATACAGGGCCCCGGTGGAAATGGGTTCTGTGACCATGGGGTATCCAGTGCATGTGCAGCCAGCAGTATTCATCACAGAACTACATGTGGTTAAATGGTTAAACCCACCAAGTCTGAGTTTAGTGTTCCCAGCAGCGGTCCGTTGCAAGATGGTATAGTAATTCTGGGAGTAGGTTCAGAAGTCACAGATCAACCATATGAATAAGTAGCTCTGGCTTCCACATCACTCAGTATTGTTGCACTGATGACGCTCCCTCAGTTCACACCTGTGGCCTCG
Source organism: Antilocapra americana (assembly GCA_007570785.1). Taxonomy (NCBI): domain Eukaryota; kingdom Metazoa; phylum Chordata; class Mammalia; order Artiodactyla; family Antilocapridae; genus Antilocapra; species Antilocapra americana. The sequence continues at coordinate 16,289,417 of ML663010.1, read as the reverse complement.
TGGAAAGTTCCTTATGATCAGCTGATAAGAGAAGAGAAAAATTGTGCTTGGTATATACAGAAGTCAGTTCTAATATATTATCGTTCAGTCACTCACTTGTGTCCAACTCTTTGCAACCTCGTGGACTACAGCACTCCAGGTTTCCCTGTCCTTCACCATCTCCTGGAGTTTGCTCAAACTCAGGTCCATTGAGTCGGTGATGCCATCCAACCATCTTGTCCTCTGTTTTTCCCTTCTTCTCCTGCCTTCAGTCTTTCCCGACATCAGGGTCATTTCCAATTAGTTGGCTCTTTGCTTCAGATGGTCAAAGTATTGAAACTTCAGCTTCAGACTCAGGCCTTCCCATGAATAATCAGGGTTAATTTCCTCCAGGGTTGACTGCTTTGATCTCCTTGCAGTCTAAGCAACTCTCAAGAGTCTTCTCCAACACCACAGTTCAAACAAGCATCAGTTCTTTGATGCTCAGCCTTCTTTATGATCCAGCTCTCACATCCGTACATGACTACTGGAAAAACCAGCTTTGACTAGAAGGACCTTTGTCAGAAAAGTAATGTCTCTGCTTTTTAATCCACTGTTTAGGGTTATTGTAGCTTTTCTTCCAAGGAGCAAGCTTCTTTTAATTTCATGGCTACAGTTACCATTTGCAATGATTTTGGAGCCAAAAATAATAAAGACTCTCACTGTTTCCATTGTTTCTCCATCTATTTGCCATGAAGTGATGGTACCAGATGCCCTAATCTTTTTTTTGAATGTTGAGTTTTAAGCCAGCTTTTTCACTCTTCTCTTTCACTTTCGTCAAGAGGCTCTTTAGTTCTTCTTTGCTTTCTACCTTAAGAGTGGTGTCCTCTGCATATCTTAAGTTATTGATATTTCTCCTGGCAGTCTTGATTCTAGCTTACATTTCATCCAGCCTAGCATTTTGCATGATGTACTCTGCCTATAAGTTAAATAAGCAGAGTGACAATATACAGCCTTGACGTACTCCTTTCCCAATTTGGATCCAGTCCACGTTGGTCCATGTCTGTTCCATAACTGTTGCTTCTTGACCTGCATACAGATTTCTCAGGAGGCAGGTAAGGTGGTCTGGTATTCCCATCTCTAAGAATTTTCCACAGTTTGTTGTGACCCACCCTGTCAAATGCTTTAGCATAGTCAATGAAGCAGAAGTAGATGTTTTTCTGGAATTCTCTTGCTTTTTTTTTTTATAATCCACTGGATGTTGGCAACTTGATCTCTGATTCCTCTACCTTTTCTAAATCCAGCTTGTACCTCTAGAAGTTCTCTGTTCATGTACTATTGAAGCCTAGCGTGAGGGATTTTGAGCTTACCTTGCTAGCCTGTGAAATGAGTGCAGTTGTATGGTAGTTTGAGCATTCTTTGGCATTACCCTTCTTTGGGATTGGAATGAAAATTGACCTTTGCCAATATATTGATGCAAACTAAAAATAGAATGTAGTTTCAGGACAGCCCTACTCTTTAGTAGCCTTCTAAAATAGTGGTGAGTGGAAATTGTCCAAGTGGGAAGGAGAGGATGAGCTTTAACTGATTTTATTTGTCATCTATTTTATGTGAAAACTAAGTGGTTTGAGTTGTACAAATTCACATACAGTGATGAATTGCTTTACTGGTTGGTTAGGAGGCTGAAAGGAGAAAATGATTGGAAGGTCCATGACAGGAAGGCCTGGGGGAGAGTAATGTCGATGGATTTATGGGAATAGGTATGAAATATGGGGATTTTTTTTATCCTATACTGATACTTACCACAGAGTATCTATTGCAGAAGAACTTTAAGAAATGACTATATAGGATGACTTGACCAGTAAGTGTTACCCATTCTTTGTCTTCAGTCTCTCTTAACTGAACAATGGGCTAAAAGAAAAAGTTATAGTTACAGTGATGGAGGGTAGGCATGGGTGTTAGCCTGAGCTTCCTCTTACCAGGACTCCTCTAGTTACTGCCATTGCTGAATGTCAGCTTTCCTTTTCAATAACAGAGCCCAACACGGTCTTCAATAAGTTACCTTCTCTAGTACATTTGTGTAAAATTAATTGCATTAGATCCCTTACCATTCTGGAGAAGGTGGCAATTCACCCAGATTTGAGCTGAAACATATTCCAGGTATGGTTTGCCTTTTCTGGCTATAGTGCTTAGTCAACATCATTGTGTAAGGGCATTCCACCTTGGATTCTGTGTGACTTCTTGTTGAAGTAAGGGACCTCAACTAGAGGTCCCCAGAAGTCCCTTACTATAAACTTCATTTTACAGTAATGAAAGTACAACATTAGGCATATGACCGTGAATCCAGGACCACTGGACCCTTGTCATGCCACACCATAATATTGTTAATATTGGTTTCATGGAGCAGTGGCATGAGGGTACAGCTGTGATGCCAGCTTGGAAAGAGCACTGTGTGTCTATGAGGCACTATCGTTCAAGGTGTAATATATCTCCTTAAGCCAGCAGACATTGTGTAGGGGTGTCCACAAGAGGTAGAATACTGAGGCTGGGAACCAAGATATGAAAGTACGAATGGCCTACTTCCTATCACTCCTGTGACCCACTGGGGAAATGTGTTTTTCCCTTTGTATAACTGCAGACTCTATGGGTCTAGAGTACCTGTTTCTCGTGAAGAGATGCTTCCAACAGGAAGCTTACTGAGAGTCTCACTCTAGTGCACTTACAGCTGTGGTCTGGTCACTCTAGGCTTCCCGTGTCGATAGATAAGACAGCACAGAGCAGAGCTGCTGCATTTGGAGAAGTAACTGACCCTGATCATCGTGAGGCAGTAAGGCAGCTGCTATGTCATGGGAGCAGGGGCAGATATCGGACATATTTTTGGCACTACCATGCCAAGTTTTAGCTATAAATGGCAAGTACAGCCACACTTGTCTGATACGAGGGTGATAAAACAGGTGTTCGGATCCCTGAGGGATGAGGTTCTAGGTCTACGATTCAGGCAAACTACCAGCAAAAAGGAGGGCTATCCCTGGGTGGTGTGGAAGATGGTGAATGTTAGTTATACCTCAAGACCAACTTCAGTAGCTGGTGCTGGAGTTCATCCCACTAACCCTCTGATTATACATTTACCCAGAAATTATGGCCAACTAGAATCCTAGAGAATGTGTTTCTGATTGGAATAAACAATGTAAGACAAGGACGATATTACATATAGTAGATAGATAGAGTATACAGAATTCTTAGCACTGATCTAGTACATAATAAGAATTAGCTAAATGATTATTATTGTTCAGTTGCCAAGTCATGTCCAGCACTTTGCGGCTCCATGGACTGCAGCACTCCAGGCTTCCCTGTCCTTCACTCTGTCCTGGAGTTTGCTCAAACTCATCTCCATTGAGTTGGACAGTTTTATACTTGTTAGAAATAATTTGGAAAATGTAACATATGCACACACTCAGAGTCAAGCTTTCTATGACTTTTCCTTGATTTAAACACAATCACAATTAATAGGCAATGTTGAACAATTGTAGGACTTTCTGAGGGCTAGAAATTATGCATACCAAGGAGAAGACTCTTCTAAATCCCTTGCATTATTTTACTGTGTCTCTTGAACTATGTCATAAAGTGATATGATTTTATGCTTTTCTGTGGACTAGTGATGCCTTCTAATTTGGATGCTTGAAAGCTAGAGACATATCTCTTATATTGACTGTAAGTTTAGCCTAGGGCCTGTCACTGAGTGTGTAGTCAATAAAAGCTTATAGAATAAGTAATAAATGTAACAATATTAAATCAGTTCTTGCTGCTATTCATCAGGGAGTTTTCTAACATAGGTTTGTCTATGTGAGAAGTAAATCACAAATCACTGCCTATAATCTAGAGCATTTATCCTCAGCCTTGAATTAATATTTAAAACTAATCTTTATTTTTTTTCTAACCCTGGCAATATCTCCCCTTTTCTCTCTCTAATCTATCTATCACAACTTTTTTTCTCAAGTCTTCAGTCACAGTGACATTTTTCTGTGCTTTTATGTCAGTTGCCATGGAAAATAAATGACTATCCAATTTGAACTATCCCATGTGATTTTATGTGAGCCTATTATATATCAGACTATTCTAAACAAACCATTGGTGGCCTGGAACTTGGGCAGAAATCAGTCTGTAGACATTTGAAACTTCTTAAAGGCAAAATACAATGAATAATATGTTACAAAAAGGAAAGTTTGGACAGGGTGGTAAAAAGGGTTGTTGGGGAACTCAGGGAACTTACCTTTAGTCAGACTTGATGACAGGTTGAATGGGAGGAATAGAGGAGTCAGAACAGTCAGGAGTGATAATTCAGGTAACTTGTGATGATGCTGTTTACGGAGACAACACAGGGTAGGAACACAGAATACCAAACACTGAAAATACTTTCAAACACTTAGTGTTTGTCCAGTTATTATTTGTTGATTTGGACCTCAAGAGAGAAAGATCTGGGAGACAGATGAGAGGAATATATGTCTTTGTGGAATCTGAGGCAGAGTGTGTAGAGAAAGGAAGAGCAGAGTGCTGAGCTCAGGACCCTGGGGAACCCCAAATGTGAAGCAGAGAAAGAGGCACCAACCAGGGGACCCGGGAGGTGAACATGAAGCCGCTTTAAATAAGCTCTGCAGGAGTGTGTGCTCACTCGCGTCTGACTCTCTGTGACCCTGTGGACAATAGCCCCCAGACTCCTCTGCCCATGGAACTTTCCAGGCAAGAATACTGGGGTGGGTTGCCATTCCCTTCTCCAGGGCATCTTCCTGACCCCATGATCAAACCCACGTCTCTGGCTTCTCCTGCTTTGGCAGGCGGACTCTTTTCTGCTGTGCCACCTGGGAAACCAACTGTGTCTCCAAAGTCAAGAAATGGGGCAAACTCTATGTCGCTTCTCGAGTATCCTGTCCTATATGTGTGACATTCTCTGTCTCCTATGCTCTTGCCCGTGTCATTCCTTGTAAACTGTTCTTCCTGAAAGCAGGCCACCTCTTTCGGGAAGTTCCTCCTGAGTCCCTCAGGCAGACTTTTTGTAGCACACTGCCTACAGTTCTATTTGTTTGGATTCTGCTCATCACGTTACACTTAAATTATCAGTCGACAAACCTGTCTCCTTGTCAGACTGTGACTTTTGATTTCGTATTCCCACCACCACTGCATTTCAACCTTGGCTGAATCCCCAGTGCCAGAGTAGTAATTTTATGGAAGACACTCAAAAGTTATTTTTTGAATGAATAAAAAGCTACTCTGAAAGCTAAGGGAATCTAAATTGCTAATGATGAAAAAAAAAAAACCCGAAGTTTCAGGGCATATTTTCCTTCGGGATTGTGCCACAAGCTAGCTTAGACAACTTGCTACATTTTCGAGGGAATTAGCTTCCTCTTTAGGAAAATCAAGATGTTGGTCAATGACAATATTCTATGGCCAGTTTTTCAGCAATTATTGTATTTCTGGATTTAAATCAATATTTTGGTTGGAAAGTGATCTTTCTCTTTCTGTCTTAGTTCTTCCTCTGGTTTGTAAATGGGTGTGCTCTTAGTTGAGAAAATACTGGATCTCAATCTGCCATGGGCCATTGTAACTTTTATTTTCCATGAGAAGTGCTGAGGACAGGTTGGTTAAGACTTACAATCCCAGCAATGTCCTGAACGCATGTCAGCAAGTTTCGAAAGGCTGTAGATGAGAAAGTGCCATCGCTCCCTGGGTAATTGGAACAATGAAGAGGTCACGGTGCACAGGGATTTGACAAAGGGTTGACCTGTCTCCTCTACTGTAGAGCAGTAACGGGCTCATTGTTACTCATGGCTGCTTGTCACCACAAGATAGGGGTAACACAGTTTCTAGCACACTTGCCCAGGGTCCCTAACCAAATAGCTGAAAACAAAGATGAAAAGACAGGACATGGAAATTGATCTATTCATAGCACACACTTCAAAGTTCCTGGGGTGTATTGCAAACTGTGGATATAAATACCAATCCATGTGCCTAGTGGCTCATTAAACTTAGGTAGATACAGGAGATTAGATGGTAAGCCTAAAAAGTCATGCTTCTCAAATCATATCCCTTTTCTTTCTATGATTTTCATGGTAATTCATGAGTTGGGAAACCCTGAGGATAATTTCCTATATGGTATTGGTGAAATGGGGTTATCCATATAGCCAAATGGAATATATGCTCTAATTCCTAGCATAGGACCTGACACTATGGAAATAGAATCAAGACCTTATAATAGTAGATATTAATACATAAATGCTGAGTTATTTAAAAGGAGTGTTTGTCTATGTTGGTGAGAAAATGAACATTTTGTGAACTGTGTATTCATTTTTGCATCATAATGAGTTGAAAACAGTCAGCATGTCAAGCTATAATTAAAAATGTATTTAAAATATATACATAAGACAATGTTCAGTGCAGAATTATTTATTTCAAGCTGTTTCAATAAGTAGTTTGGAAGAGAAAAATACCTTTTATCATGGGGTTGACTAAAAAACTCTAGAATGCAATATTATGAAGTCATTTTTTAGAAGGTGTAATATGACTATTAAGCGAAGTTATTGCATGTACATGGTGATTATCACCATATAACTCTATGCATATGAAGCAAAGTCCATAAAAGTTATTGTGTGAGGATAGTGATCTTTGGATAAATATTTTTCTTATATTTAATTTCCAAATTTAGGGATTAAATATTTAATCTCACATACTTAAAATGACTTAAGATTTCTAATAACCTCAAACATTGACATTTCATAGAGGGAATACCTATAATTAATCTTTGGTAGGTGGGACCCAGGAAAATCAGAGGATCCTAAGCAAAAACAATGTTTTGAAATTTGGAAGATAGATAGTAATGATGGTTTTATGTGGTAATTGTGTTTCTATTCATAGAGGAGTAGACTTAAATCCTAACTTGGATCTCTGGAGACATTACATAACTTCTCTGAGCCTTGGTTCTCTTCTCTGTGACCTGGGGATAATGTTGCCTCTTCCACAGTTTTTTTTTTTTTTTTGTAAAGAATGAAGTGGAATAATATATGTTATTAATAAATACTTAGCATGGTATTTTCTAGTAAGTAATTGGAAAATTATACTTATTCATGCTGTTTAATGTAATGCACTCCTTGGTTCTTCCAGTGTTCTTGGGAGGTGGAAAGGGGTAACCATTCATTATGTTTCTTTCTAAATGGGGAAATGGAGTCCCTAGGCTTGGGTGCCCTGGTTCAAAGGCAGGTAAAAAACACTGAAAACATGAATACAGTTGCTCCTTGAACAACACAGATTTGAACTGTTTGGGCTCACTGACATGAGCATTTCTTTCACTAGACGCCTGCTACAGTCCTACAGGACCTGTGGCACTGCAGGTAGAAAGGGCTGACTGCACGGTCACATAAGGCTTCCCTCCGCAAGGAGCACCGGCACGCCTAATCTCCGCGTTGTTCATGGGTCAGCCATATGCAGCTCTAGCTTCCATACACATCTCAACGAGGGCAGGGACTAGGGTACGTTCAAAAGCCAACTGACTCATTTTTCTCATATCAGGGGAGTATGTGGAACCAGGGTGTTCCTTCTTAAAATTTGCAATAAGAGCACTATCTCAGAGCAGCATCTCAAACACAGAACTTGAAACCCACACACTCAGTTAACATGAAGTTCAGTTTCTTTCTGTGGATTCTGAAGGGAATGGCCACCTACTCCTGTCCTCTTACCTGGAGAACTCCATGGACAAAGGAGCCTGGCGGGCAACAGTCCATCAGGCTGCAAAGAGTTGGACACGACTGAGCAGCTAACCCACATCACACCAGAAGAAGCTTTCAGAGGTTCATTCATATGCAAAAGCCATTATTGCTCCTCAGTCTCTGAAACAGTCATGAGGCTCGAGAACTTTACAGCTATGATGTGAGGTCGGTACCTCAAGAGTAATGTGCTTTTTTTTTGTTTGTTTGTATTGTGTTGGTTTTGCCATACATTGACATGAATCTGCCATGGGTATACATATGTTCCCCTTCCAGAACCCCCCTCCCTCCTCCCTCCCGATTCCCTCCCCTTGGGTCATCCCGGTGCACCAGCCCCGAGCATCAAACCTGGGCTGGCGATTGATTTCACGTATGATAATTAACATGTTTCAATGCCATTCTCCCATATCATCCCATCCTTACCCTCTTCCACAGAGTGCAGGAGACTGTTCTATACATCTGCGTTTCTTTTGCTGTCTCGCATGCAGGGTTCTCGTTACTATATTTCTAAATTCCATATATATGCGTTAGTATACTGTATTTTTGTTTTTCCTTCTGGCTTACTTCACTCTGGATAATAGGCTCCAGTTCCATCCACCAAAAAAAAGCACAGGCTTTTAGAGATTATAAAAGATATTTTTAAGTTTGCCAATCTATAGAATGCTAATATAAAAGACAGTTCATAGCTGCTTATTTCTTTTCAAAAGAAATTAAGGTTTCTAAGGGGTAAAAATTCTAATTAATATATGCAATTAAAACTACTAAAATTAATAAGAAAAGCATCTTTGCTATAAAGAAATTTTTAAAAAAAGATGTAAGAAGTGAAAATGCATTTTGTTAAGGGAAGAGGCAGTGATTTTCTCCTAAAGCTGGTTATTTCTAAGTGGGAACAAAAAAAAAAGGACAAACTAAAATGGATATAGAAAGTTGTAGAAGGTTTGTGGAGGTAAAAATAAAAAAAGAATCTTTGGAAAGGAATTTTATGTGTGGTCAGGACTGGCTAAGATTGAAATGAATTTAATTAAGTAAATGATTTTTAATATTAAAAGTAAATTGGTACAAAATCAAAAAAAAAAAAAAAAAGAGTAATGTGCTATCCTTCCTTCTGTTGCCAAACGTGGGTAAGAAGCCTGCACATAACAATGGTAGACCGTTGTCTTCTTGGCTTTGTCTCCTGTCATGTCTGAAGAAAAACACTGAGCCTCCTTTTCCACCACTTTTAATACTGTGCAAGCCTCATTGGTAATTTAAAACACAAGATAAAGCCCTCATCTTGTCCTGCTTAGCCAAGTGAGCCCTGTACCAAAATTATGTTGGATTCTCAATGATAGAGCTGATATTATGAACTAACATGACCACTCCTGGCGTGAAGAAGCTGATAACTAGGATGGCTCCCTCAGAACTACCGTTATCTTCTGGGTTTTAATACTGATCTGCCCGTATTCTTCCTTCATACTGATTTCATACCAAGAGACTGATGGGCCCTTCTGTGTCACTGGGTCTACATCATGACCAAGCCAATATACCTGGATAAGTTTTAGTGACTTTGAACTTAGGATCTTAATCTTTTACTCTGGAAAGTTACCTTGGTTTACTTACAAAGTTTACTTACAAATTGTCTTCCTAAGAAGTAAAACTTCATGTTTACAAGTTTTCTCATGTAAAAAAAATATATATATTTCCAAACCTCAACCTCAAATGAGACACTGCCAAACGTAAACTTTGAATAAAGGCTCTACTTCATTATGAGTCTTTTATAACCCATCCTGTTTATTATTCTTTTAACTTAGTCTTTAATATTTATCAGAATAACTTGGTTACACAATTTTAAAAAGGCAAATAGTAATTATAAAAGTTAATATTATGAGCCAAATTTTGTTCTGAGTATTTTACACATATTACCTCACTTACTCCTCACAATTACCCTTACAAAATAGGCCTCTTGCTATTCTCACTATAAAGATGAAGAAACTGAGGATGAGAGTGGTTAAATAACTCACCCAGGTCACACGGCTATTAGGGCTCAGAGTGTAAGTCCAAGCAGTGTGATGCCAGACACCATGCTCTTAATCCCAACAATACCCAGCCTACAAGACTTCCGTTAAAGGAAAATAGAAATCCTCTACTCCCCTACTTCTTCTCCCTTAAGGGACAATCTCTTCAATTGCCTCAGTTATAAGTAATATTCTTATTGTAAGTTATAGTCTTTGCTTTACCATTTTAGATGTTATGTATTTTGTTTAAGCCATGGAGGGTGATAGTGCCATCACCACTGTCCCCAATATTTTCCTTCTAATACAGTTTTATCACCTGTTGCAGAAATAATGACTCATTGTTTCCAGCAGAAGTGGAGCAGATGTAATAATAATAAAAGTAAAATGCACAATATATGTAATGCATTTAAACCATCTTGAAAGCGCTCCCTCTACCCTAGTCCCTGGAAAAATTGCCTTCCATGAAGCCAATCCCTGGTGCCAAAAAGTTGGGGATTCCTGGTTTACAGTATTAATATTGCTTTTGTGCAGCTATTCATTTCCTATTGTTATAGTTCATTCACTAAGTGATGTCTGGCTCTTTGCAACTCCATGAACTGCAGCATGCCAGGCTGTCTGTCCTCCACTACCTTCCAGAGTTTGCTCAGATTCATGTCCATTGAATCCATGATGCTATCTAATCATCTCATCCTCTGCCACCCTCTTCTCCACCACCTTCAATCTTTCCCAGAATCGGGGTCTTTTCCAATGAGTTGGCTCTTTGCATCAGGTGGCCAAAGTATTGTAACTTCAGCTTCAGCGTCTGTCCTTCTAACGAATATTCAGGGCTGATTTCCATTAGGATTGATTGTTTTGATTTCCTTGGATTCAAAGAGACTCTCAAGAGTCTTCTCCAGCACTACAGTTCAAAAAGCATCAATGTCTCAGCACTCAGCTTTCTCTTTGGTTCATAACTTTTGTGTTCCATGGGTATCATTTAGGGATTGCATCACCTGTATCGACAGAGTGTACATTTCTTCTTATATCTGCACCCAGTGACCTTGTATTAGTAATTTGAAATTGACCATAGTGTATTTGATTCATGATAATCAGCAAACACTATAAATCAGTATTTTTGTTGGTTTGTTTGATTGATTCATTTTCCTGGAAAGCCAGTTGCTAAGCATGTACCAGGGCCCTGTTACATGGGCCGTTACTCATAAGCCTTTCAGCTGAGGGGTGGGGTGGTGGAGATTTACAGTGAAAACTGCTGAATCAAACTGATTGCTGGCCAGCATTTTTCTCTGCCAACACTGGCTAATTGGCTTTCTCCTATCTGCTTACTCTTTCAATGTCTTCCCTTTTTATAGAAGTTTGTGATTTCTTCATCATACATCTTTGCCTTTCAATTCTTGATTAAGACAGGTTTGAAGAGAGGCAAGCAGCAAATATATTTTTAAATTTCACCATACATATCCAGAATTCCCAAATCTAAATCAAAAAAGACTCCCTCAGTTCATTGCCGAGGACAGCAGCCCAGACAAGAGATGGTATTGCCTTGGATCAGAGAAGTGGCGGTAGAGATGGAGAGTAGATTCACTTGTGAGATTTATGAGAATATGAATGAAGTTTCAAGAATGGCTCCCAAGTGTTGGAATGGATGGGTTCACGAAGTTTAATGAGAAGATGAAATCTGAAGTAGGAGTGGAGCAGGCAGGGAAGATGAAAAATTTGTATTTGGCTATGTTAAGTGTGACATGCCTTTGGGACATACAAGTAAAGATGTCAAGTTGGCAGTTGGTTATATAAAAATGGAGCACAGAGAGGCTTATTGCCTTTCTGACTCAACTCTCCAGCCATGATTTATTTTCCTTCTAGATAAGCTGCTGGCTGACTGTAGTGGCATGCATATATATTCTCATGATCAAATGTGGGGAAGAGTCAGAAGATCCATGTGTAACTTACTATGCTGTCTTGAGGGTCCTTGGTAAATCCCGTGAAGATGGAGTTTTAGTCCGCATGATCATTGGCATCCTGATGGCATCCAGTATTGAGGCATCCTGCTAATGAAGCAAAAAGTCTTTATTATTATGGCATTGTCAGAGTGTATACCTTCCTCTTGCCTCCATCTCTGGCTGGCATAGCAGATAATCTGAACCTTGGTGATACCTTTCATCTCATGCATGGACAGAGCTATTGCCCTTCAACTTCCGTTATAAGTAGTCGCATGCCAGGGACTGCTTCTCTAAGGATTTCTCTAAGGTAGTCCTGTGACAGGTCCCTAGACTATTGACTTAGCTACATTTAGCTTCCTCCATTGAATCAGTAAGAATTTCCATATCCATATCCATGGATGAGGAGGGAGACTCTAGTGACATTATCTTTGATTCTTAATGTGTGTGTGTGTCTATGTGTGTGTTAATCACTCAGTTGTGTCTAGCCCTCTAGGCTCTTTTGTCCATGGAATTCTCCAGGCAAGGATCCTGGAGTGGGTTGCTTTTCTCTTCTCTAGGGGATCTTCCTGATCAAGGAAGGAAATTTGGGTCTCTTGCATAGCAGGTAGATTCTTTACCATCTGAGCCACCTGGGAAGCCCTGTGTTAGCTTTATCCCACAGCTGTTTGTTAGCCTAACACCTTGATAACATCTTATTGAAATCAGTACTTTTTCAAATGAAACTGAATCTTCCCTAATACATGGCCAGAGAAGTAAGAAAACAAGCTCTATTTTCTCCTAGCCCAAATTGTGTGGTTATTTTAACAGCTTTATCTATCCACGGTATTGACTCAGAATGGAGAGTGGAGATGTGTATCTTTCACTGCTTCACCCTCCCTCCTATCCAGAACCTGCTAGACAGGCTTTCGTCTTCTATTTCCTATCAGGTGGGGAGATAACTTGCTCACAAAGTATCTCTTTGTCTCTCTAATCCATGATTCCTAGAAGATTCCACTTTCAGACCATGAAAAGCTTTGTTTTCTATAGTTTCTAGAATTTGAAAGTTCAGTTTCTTTCTTGACCAATTCTCCCCTTAAAAACTAATGTGTGTTTATAATACTCAAAATGTCATCCTTGAGAATTGATACAAGCAGTATTTTCTTTATCTGAATTTTTTGGCTTTGACATTAGGCATCCTTCCCAAAGCAATGTCTAACTTTAAAACAAGGAAGAAGATGCCATAATGTAAAAGAGAAACAGAAAAGCACAGCTATCTGTCTTTATCATCTATCTGTCTATCTAAATAGTAATTGAAGTAGTGGGGTGTTTGTGTGTACATTCACAAACACTTTTAAGAAGCTTAGTAGAAGGAAATCACTACCTCACAGGGGGCAATGTAGACTGAACAAAGGAATCGTTTATTCTTTAAAAATAGGAAATAGTAGAGCATGTTTGTTTCCTAATGCAAATGGATGATTCAGTAGAGGAAGAGACTTAAGAGACAGAGAGAATAATACAAGAACTGAGATTACTGAGGAGTCAAGGAAGAAGGGGACCTAAGGCTTCTGGCTGGAAGTTGAGGGACTTCCCTTGTTAAAAACGAAAGGAAAGATGAAGGTACTGACATGTTTGTAGATTCTGTAGCAAGACCTGTGGGAGTTCGTGGTGAGGTGAGGTCATTAATGTGAAAGAGAGGGTAGATGAAGGTGGAAAATGTGAAGAGAATTTAGAAGAAGTAAAATCATAACTGCAGATTTAAGAGCAAGAGAAACACCAGATGCAATATCTGGACTTGGTGATCCTTAGGGTCTTGTTGAGTTTTGCTGTTGTTTGTTATTCAGTCACTAAGTCATGTCCAACTCTTTGCCACCACATGGACTGCAGTGTATCAGGCTTCCCTGTCTTCACTATCTTCCAGAGTTTTCTCAAACTCATGTCTCTGAATTCAGTGATGCTATCCAGTCATCTCTGCCTTTGTCACCCCTTCTCCTCCTTCCTTCAGACTTTCCCCTCACCAGGGTCTTTTCCAGTGAGTCAGCTCTTCACATCAGGTGGTCAAAGTATTGGAACCTCAGTTCAGCATCAGTCCTTCCAATGAATATTCAAGACTGATTTCCTTTAGGATTAAGTGGTTTGATCTCCTTGCATTCCAAGGGACTCTCAAGAGTCTTCTCTAGCACCAAGAACTTGCAGGTGTATAACGTGGATTTAGAAAAGGCAGAGGGACCAGAGATCAAGCTGTCAACATTCACTGGATCATAGAGAAAGCAAGAGAATTCCGGAGAAATATCTACTTCTGCTTCATTGGCTACATTAAAGCCTTTGATTATGTGGGTCAAAACAAACTGTAAAATTCTTAAACAGATGGGAACACCAGACCACCTTACCTGTCTCCTGAGAAACCTCTATGCAGGTCAAGCAGTTGCATAGTCTTAGACCTTTGTAATGATTTTACTGGCCCAACAGACATGTGAGTATTTCTCTGGTTAACAAAAGCCGAAGCAAGCATCTTCAGACTTCCTCAACCCCATAACCTCATGCTCCTTTGCACATTCTAAAGTCTTGTTGTTAGAACCCAGGAGTCCCCTGCCTGTTTTGTTGACTTAAGAGAGAGGGGAAATGAGTTGCTCTCTAAGATTTCATCAGTGCACATGTCACTACGCTGTTCTTCTGTTCTGATTCCTGTCTCCTTTTCAAATGTGCCCGTTCCCCTCTTGTTTCCTAATATTCAAATTGTTGCCATAGCTCATGACCTGCTCTGAAGCTAAGGTAGTACTTGCAGAAAATCTTTTCTTTGCCATCATGGAGAGGAAGCTATGTTCAGGCTCCAGAGAGGCATATTTGTGCCAGCTTGTCTCTTCGCTTGCACTGACACATTGTTCGTTTAATTCTCTCAGTCTACTACTCCATTAGCTCTATCCTATGGTGTGGCTGGCCCATTTATTCCTGCTTAAAATTTAATCAGACATTTCACTGCTCATCAACATTTTAACGGGGCCATTTAAAGCACTGAAACTCCACACATCTCTCCTAATTACTGCTAGCCGACAGATGTCACTTTCACTGTCCTGTCTTCCCTGTCTCCTCCAGTTGCACAGACCTGAAGGAGACACTCATTCTTTAAAATAAACCTTAAAGCAGAAAACACAATCAGAGATTAATGGAGAGATGCCAACCCATGTATCTGCCTGATTGGAGTCTAATCATTTAGGGAAGTTAAATGCTACATCTGGTACCTCATCAGGACTTGAAGCCTACTCTCAAATTCTTTTGTTGTTGTTATTGTACAGAGTGCAAGGGTCATGGGAAGTAGAAGGGATGCAGAATCAACAAGTAGACTCCTTGATCTGTCTTGCCTGTCATGCCTTTCTTGGGCTACTATCTGCTCAGGCTTGTTCTGTGTTCAACTGTGAAATTGGAATCGCAAGAGGAATGTTGCATTTTCGTTGCCAAGACTCCTCTCATGATGGAGCACAAGGAAAGGGGGACTGCGTTTGGAGCCAGAGAAAAACATGGCAGGTGACAAGCACTTCTGGCTTGTAACAGTAGGCGAAATTTATTTGGTATTGTCAAATCCTGATTCTCTCCAACCACATATTCCCTCCTCCTACCACACACATATAAATCATGTTTTAAAGGACACTGTAAATATTATTGCAGGAAGCATGTAGATAGGAAAAATTTATTAAAATGAGAAAAAAATTTGTATACAGTGAGAGGATGATAGCTCACACCCTTTTCTCTGAGACAGTTGCAGAAAGAGGAGGGCCATGTTTTATGCTTTGAGATTATGGAAGAATTTCAGATAACTAATTAGTATTCTTGGATTGAACAAAATGGGATTTACACAGGCTGACTCTAATCTACCATATCAGCTTTTTAGTGCCAAAACAATGCTGCATAATAAACAGTTGTAAAATTTCAGTGGCATAGAGCAATAAATGTGTTTGCAAGCTACAGCTGCTCTGACCAGGCTTAGGTAATCTCAGATAGCCTTTTCCGTGAACCTACAGCCAGCTGCAGCTCAACTGGGTGGTGTGATTGGGGCTGGGCTTGCTCATATGTTTGGAGGTGTCTAGGTGATGGGGTTGGTCTGCAATAGACTTGGCTAGGATGATTGAGTCAACTTGACTCTGAACCACCTATCTTTTATTTCTGGGAGGCTAGCTTGGACATGTTTTTATTGAATCAGTTCTGTTGCTCAGTCCTATCTGACTCTTTGTGACCCCATGGACTGCAGCACACCAGCCTTCCCTGTCCATCACCAACTCCTGGAGCTTGCTCAAACTCATGCCTATTGAAGCGGTGACACCATCCAACCATCTCCTCCTCTGTCATCCCCTTCTCCTCCTGCCTTCAATCTTTCCCAGCATCAGGGTCTTCAAATGAGTCAGTTCTTCGCATCAGGTGGCCAAAGTATTGGAGTTTCAGCTTCAGCATCAGTCCTTCCAGTGAATATTCAGAACTGATTTCCTTTAGGAATGACTGGTTGGATTTCCTTGCAGTCCAAGGGACTCTCAAGAGTCTTCTCCAACACCACAGTTCAAAGCATCAATTCTTTGGCGCTCAGCTTTCTTTATAGTCCAACTGTTACATCCATACATGACCACTGGAAAAACCATAGCTTTGATGGACCTTTCTTGGCAAAGTAATGTCTCTGCTGTCTAGGTTGGTCATAACTTTTCTTCCAAGGAGCAAGTGTCTTAATTTCATGGCTTCAGTCACCATCTGCAATGATTTTGGAGCCCCTTAAAATAAAGTCTGTCACTGTTTCCATTGTTTCCCCATCTATTTGCCATGAAGTGATGGGACTGGATGCCATGATCTTAGCTTTCTGAATGTTGAGTTTTAAGCCAACTTTTTTACTCTTCTCTTTCACTTTCATCAAGAGGCTCTTAGTTCTTCTTATTTATTGAAATAAGAGAAGGCAAGAGAGTAAGTGGAAATATAGAAGCACTTTTTCCAACCTCATCCTGAGTTTAAATCATATTTATTTAAACTCCATTGACCAAGGTAAGTCTCATAGCCAGGTCTGGAGTCAAAACAGTAATGTACTATAAGATTATATTGAAAAGGTTGGAGATAAAAGAAAGGGCAAAATCCTAGTAACAATGCATCATTGGTTTTCTGAGGGTAAGGGTAGATATTGTCTACAAAGTGATATAAGGGAATTTGGAGAGTCATAGAAGTATTCCAAATTTGATTTTGGTGATGGCTTCACTATCGTGGATATTTGTCCATATATATCAAGCCGTATACTTAAAATTGGTGAATTGCATGGCTTATACTTAAATAAACCCCAATAATATTTTTAAATTGATAAGATTATTTCTGCCATGGGACTAAAGGATCCAAAGTCCTTCATAGGCCTTCTTACACACATCAGTGTACCAGAAAATGTTGTTGTTATGATATCCTTGTTCCTGAACTTATGAAAGGGAGGCCTAATGAGGTTAATGACCACCCCCATGGTCATGTGGGCTTTTCAAGTGGCTAGTGGTGAAGAATCTGCCTGCCAGTGCAGGAGATGTAAGA
This sequence comes from Antilocapra americana, assembly GCA_007570785.1. Lineage (NCBI taxonomy): Eukaryota > Metazoa > Chordata > Mammalia > Artiodactyla > Antilocapridae > Antilocapra > Antilocapra americana. The sequence continues at coordinate 16,272,266 of ML663010.1, read as the reverse complement.
GACCCGGGTTTGATCCCTGAGTGGAGAAGATCCCCTGGAGAAGGAAATGGCAACCCACTCCCTTATTCTTGCCTGGAGAATCCCATGGACAGAGGAGCCTGGTGGGCTAGTGGGTCACAATAAGTTGGGCATAACTGAAGTGACTTAGCATTCATTCATTCCATAGTCATGTAAGCACGCAAACTGCTTCTTCCCCAAAGCGATCTATAGTTTTCAGAACATTCTGCCTGTTTCTTATGGCTTGTATTTGGCCACATATGTCTTATAAGAATATCCATCAGAATGGACCACAATCCTCTGTGTGCATGCTCAGTCATTCAGTCATGTCTGACTCTTTGTGACCCTATGAATTGTAGCCTACCAGGATCTGCTGTACATGAGGTTTTCCAGGAAAGAATACTGGAGTGGGTTGCCATTTCCTCTTCCTAACTTGCTCTCCTATATTTCATTCAGATTCTTTACCTGGAAAGCCCAAGTGCCAAACAAAATCATCTAGTGCTTGGGACTGGGACTCTCAGAAAACCAGAGAGGCCAGTGATGATGCTGGCCAGGACTGTAGGGAAAATGATATATTCTTGACTTGCTTTATCTTACCTTGCCAATCCTTTTCTTTCTGTGTTAAGGATAAATTTTTGTTGTTCAGTTGCTCGATTGTGTCCAACTCTTTGTGACCACATGGACTGTAGCACGCCAGACTTCTCTGTCCTTCACCATCTCCCAGAGCTTGCTCAAACTCATGCCCATCGAGTTGGTGATGCCATCTGTCCGCTGTTGTCCCCTTCTCCTCATGCCTTCAGTCTTTCTCAGCATCGGGGTCTTTTCCAATGAGTTGGCTCTTCGCATCAGGTGGCCAAAGTATTGGAGTTTCAGCTTTAGCATCAGTCTTTCCAGCGAATATTCAGGAATGATTTCCTTTAGGATTAACTGGTTTGATCTCCTTGCTGTCCAAGGGACTGCAAGAGTCTTCTTGAGCACCACAGTTCAAAAGGATAAATATACTTATCTATTGATAAGATTGTATCTCTCAATTGGGTTTTTAGTACCAAATATACTTGTCTGCTTACCCGGCATTTGGCAGTGCTGATCATATTAGAATCTGTACTTTTAGATTCAGGGTAGTGACTACATCCTAACACTGATGCTGTGAACAGGAAGAAATCTTGATTTTTGCCAAAGATCTGACTGTTTTACCTAGCAATTGGAGATTAACCCATTACTAATTGCTCATTTGATTGAATTTAAATGTCTGTTTGTAAAGTCCTATTTTACCACAATTGAAGCTTTATGTTTTCAAAGATGTGTTGCACAATTGATATATTTTGTTTTGGAGAATGTCCACTAAATAGCGTGCATAGCAATATCTAAAATATGTGGATTTTTTCCACAGTGGCTGTGGTATTCAGAAGGCAGGTTGGTACTTAGTGGTTTGTGTTGATTGGTAATTACAGATTCAATCAATAGTGAACCTGAATAAAAGACTTTTGGAAGTCATTTAATTCAAACTTTTATTGTATACATTAGGAAAATAAGGCACAGAGAAAATAATTTGTCCAAGGTAACAAAGTGATTGACCTGGGGCTCAAACTGATTTTCTTTTATTCTATATTCTTGCAAAAATACATGATGTATACTTCAAGGCTAATGGAAATGCAAATATCAGACTCAGGAGACTTTCCGTAAACAAGCATGATGCTAGGGCCCTATATTCTAATGTCATGTGTTGATTGTAACCAGTATCTGTGATATTCAAAGACTCATGTTTGCTGGCTCACAGAACTGAGTTGGTAAAAGGCAAAAAGTAAGTGGGTGGGGATTTTAATAGCTCCTGGTAGTAAAAAGAATGACAGCCTCATAGTATGTGATTCTGTTTTCAATATTTTATAACAAGTTCACTTTACTCCCAATGAATGGTGGTTCATGTGGTTCCGGGATGAATTTCTTCTATAAAGGTTCTTAGTCTTTAAGAAATATAGACATGGCCATAAAAACAATTCAGTCTTTTACCACACTGCTTCCTTTTTCAACTGGTAATAAATTGTTGGCTGAGGCTAGATAGGCACATAATAGGCAGTGGGAAAACCCTCCATCAGTGTAGAGATTTATCTCTGAACAGTCTGAGAACCATTCCTTATGCAATAAATACTAGAGGTGGGAGATATGGGCCAATGAGGAATGAACAGATTATAAGGAGGCATTTGTCAGGATGATGGTAAACATCAACCTTCCCCAAAAGGAGAATTCTATAAACCACAGTCACTACTTAATTGATGTGCTACTTTTGACAGGATCTGCCTTAAGCATATCTCCTTAAACAAATTTATTCTAAACTTCCATAGAGGTTCTACTCACCATTCTCCTCTAGGTCTTATGTTGAAAACTGATTGCTGTGTAACATTTACTATATATATTTACTATGTATTTTACTATATAGTAAATGTTACACAGCATTTCTTTTTTTTTTTTTTGCTAATTTGATTGATTTTACTAGCTCAGAAGAGTTTAGTTTATTCCATTTCTTATACCTGATACCTGTTCAGATAGTTACCTTCATGGGCATAGTTTCTCAGATAATCTTTTAGAAAATGCTAATGCCTAAAAGGCACTCAGTAATTAACTGCTGATTGCTTTTTGCAGCCAGCTGTTCTCCACCCTGACGAACTCTCATTTCTTCATATGATGATTTTCAGGATGTTAATGATTTTCCGTGAAGTCTTCAGTGTATATTTGTGTGATTCTCCCTTCTCCTGGAGCTATCCTTCTTTTCAGGGTTTCTTACATCATGGAGGAGACCTCTGGTGGACAAGCATCCTGTGCAGTTTGTATTAATTACATCCCTAAAGGTCTTCTCATTTTACTGTAAGTGCAAGGACCAAAGCCAGGTCTAAATAATGGAAGGTGCAATTTGATTACCAAGAACTGTATTCTGACTCATTATCCAAGGTGTATTTTCTTTAACCAGAAACTGAAGTTATGGACTAGCAGTAGATTTGAAGACAGCTGTGGATCATCACCTTAACTCTATATTAGTAGAAATGTGGTTGACACCTTAATAACTCAGGGGTTAGGGTGGTAACCCTTAGTACAATTGAAACTCTGCTTATACCTTATAGGCAGCCCCCCCATCCATGGTTCCTCCATATCTGAGATTCCACATCTGTAAATTCAACCAACTGTGGATGGCATAGTGCTCTAGTGCATTTTATTGAAAAACTATTCATATACAAGTGGACCCATGCATTCAAAGTATTTTAACTTTGGTGTTAATGTGAGAATTTGGATTTTAATACCCAAGTTATACACTTAACCCCCCACCTACCACTTCCCAGCTTAGGTTGAGAATCCACAACTGAATATCTGATGTTACACCAACTGATTACATTGAGGGTGGAATATTTGGACTGGCTTAGGTCAACAAACATGTATTGAGATTCCTCTACGTTTTTAATCTGGCAAGTTAGCGTAAAGGAGGCAAGATCAGCATTTATCTAGAGCTAAAGTTTACTGAACACTTACTAGGTTCCTGACAATATGATTGGCACTTTGCCTGCAATGTTTCACTTACTACAAAAATCTTGAGGCAGGTGTTGCTGGTATCTGTACGTTGTAGAGAGGAGAACTGAGACTCAAATAGGTTAAGTAATTTGCCTGAGGTTACTCACTTATAGCATACCTGGGACTTGAACTCACGTGAGTTCAAGAGTATGATTCTAGAGTCCCTGGTCCCTGGTCTGAACCTAAAGGCTGCACAACATCATGACTGAAGTTTGCTTCCCCTTCACACCTGATTCCCCTCGCAGTTGCATCCAGCTTATAGCATTAGGATACCTGGGTTTTATTCTCTCTTTGTTCCCAGTAATTGATGACCCACTTGGCATTTAGTTTGTGTTCAATGAATCTTTGCTGAATAAATGTGTGTGTAGGATGCTCCTCCTCACTGACCTTGAATGGCTCTTCATTTCATTTGTTAAAACGCAGATGACAATGCAGAGGCACCAAGGCGGACAAAGATGTTCAAATAGCCAGGCTAAAATGTTATATCCCAGACACTTATAACACAAACTGTAGTGAAAGTACTGAACGTAACCGATTTTTTCCCCTCCTCCAGAGAGTCTAGTTATTCATGAAGTGAAGGACAAAGGCATTTTGTAATGTTTTTAGGAAAGAGAAACATATATCAGTGGGTATAATGAACATATTGGTAATGGAGTTTTGCTTTTCTTCACAAAAGTCTCTCTCACAACATTCATCCTTAATGGAAGAAAAGATCAACAAGCTACAAACAGATCTTTTCTGTGAAAGATAAAGCAATTAGGAAATACAAAAAAAAGGAAAAAAAAGCTCCAACAAACTGAACGATTACAGACATTATAAGAAAATCAATAAAATCAAACCTACTCTTACGGCAGCAAGTCTATTTAAACATTGTTACAGACTGTTGGATCATTACTAAGATATCTCAGCTTGGAAGATTACAGTGGAATTAAACAAAACCAAATGTTAGGACCAAGCGGAGCATGAGTGCTTTTGTGCTCTACAAAGATGTCACCTCAAGAAATATGTCCTTATGTGGAAGGAGAGCTGCTGAGGTCCTCAAATGAACTGAATCACAGGTGGAAAGGTAGAGGGTTGGGATTCACTTCCTTTCGGCTCATTTGCTGGCCATTTTAGTGTTATTTATGTCACTAACGTTGAGTTACAGTTGAAAGCATAGCACTGTGCTAGATAATGTGGGGAGAAACTCATTTTCAGGTGTTCTGTCTTCCCAGTTTGTTTCAAACACTCTTACTCATCCTTTAAGAGTCACAGCGATTGCTACCTCCTCTGTGACATTGTCCCTGATTCCTTTAGGCAGAGTGAATCACTTCCTTCCCTGGGATGGGCAGCAATTTATTTAGTCCTGAAATGGCCCCTGCATATCTCTTGCAGCTGTTAGTCATTGCATTGCTATGATTTGCTTGTGGCTGGTTCTCAGATTAAGACTCATCTTATTGACAGAGTCAGCATAGAGTGGGTCATCGAAATATGTTTCCTGTAAAATGAATAAAGGCATGAATCTAGAAAACAGAATGGTTGTCTTAACCTAGTGCCCATTATTCATTTTGCTGTAAAGGAATTTACTGGGACTACTGGCTTAAATGGGATCTGAGGATTAGATGGGAGTAATATTAGTGGTCACACCTGATGTTGATTTTACTTTGGTAATATGAGAGAATGTTCTTATAAACAGTCTTCTGGGAAGGAGGAAAATACTACCAGATGGAAATCTGGGTCTACATAGAGAAATGCAGAGCACTGGAAAAGATGTATATTAACACACACACACACACACACACACACTCCACTTTCCCATAGATTCATGGAAACATTTCTAATTTCAGTAACTTCAGTGACTTGATATAGCTGATGGAGAGAAGAGTTGGCTTTTTTTTTCTTTGGAGAACTTTGTACTCTTTCAACATCCAACAAAATCATTATATGTGTTGGAACACACCACTGGTGAGAGTTTTTCAAGGATAAAAACTCTTCGAGAGCCAGAGTGTTTCTCTGAACATCACAGCTTCTCCAGATTCTCAGGGACCCAAATGAAGCACAGAGCTTGACCTTGTTCTAAAGGAGGTTGGGGCCCATTGCTCCTAGGAGGGATCATCGCATCACCATCTGGCTGGCCAAGGGTAGGAAGGTGGGCTTTTTGTAGTTTTATCTTTAAACATGACTTTAAATATATGTGTGTGTGTGTGTGTGTGTATGTGTGTGTGTGTGTGTGTGTGTGTGTATAATATGAAGAAAAATTGACTGCTACCTATAATAACACAATACAGAGATAACTACTTTAATGTCTTATTGTAGTCCTGTTATCATACATATGTAATGTGTATGAATTTTCCCTCCAAGTTTATTGGAAAGAAGCATGACATATTTTTATTTCTCCAAATTGAATTAAATGTCTTTGAATCCTTTTTGCTATGTTATCCTTTGCTCCTGGTATTTCTCAGGAAATCGGGGATTTATGTGTGCTAAGTCACTTTAGTCGTGTCTGACTCTTTGCAACTCCATGGATTGTAGCCTGCCAGACTTCTCTGTGCATGGCATTTTCCAGGCAAGAATACTGGAGTGGGTTGTCATTTCCTCTTCCAGGGGATTGTCCCAACCCAGGGATCAAACCAGTGTCTCTTAGTTCTCCTGCACTGGCAGGCAGGTTCTTTACCACTAGCGCCATCTGGGAAGTCCCTGGAGATTTGTATGGACCCTCAAGAGTGAAGATCTCCTAGTCTTTAATCCATTACAGTCCGAACTGAGATGTTCACTGACCAGGCTCTCTTGATCCGTCTTCTCTACCTACCGCACAGTACCAGGAAGCAGGAAGCTGTATGTAAGGCTTTGAAAGCTATAGCTCTCAACACCATGGCTCTCAGCATTGAGGTTTCCAATATCTACAAGCTATCTGGTCCAAGGTTCTGTCTCCTGGCGTCCTCCACGTTTACATCTTCCACCAAACACCCAACTCTGTTCACTTGCCTTAGGACATTCCCTTTCAGCTGTTTTTTTCTAGTCACACATCCCAAGGGTGTATCCTCCACCCTATGCATAGACTTTTGCTCTTTGCCTCTGTAAGCCTTGACTTTTGATTAAAGTCTCTTGTGAAGATCTCTGGATTTCATGATCCAAAGACTTCCATTTTCTCCCTGGGGATGGATATTATGTATCTATTTCTTTCTGATTCTTCTGCAGTAGGGGAAATACATCATATATTATTAAACTATCCTGCCACACATTTCATAATTTTGTATGTAACTCTTTCGGATCAGTTGAATAAATATTTGTTGAGATCTCCTATGTGAGACAATGATGATGAAAACATTTTCTGCAGTGAAAAGCTCAGTTTGGTGAGGAGCACAGGCCCTCAGATGGCTATTTATTCTGACTGTGAGTGATGGTCTACATACAGGACTACTTCTGAGAATGGGCCTCTCTTTTACCCCTGATGGTCCTGTTTCTCCATCTTTTACCCCCCTCTCTTTTTCACATGTAAGCACAGGTGCAAGTTACTAACATCTGTGCTGCCATTAAGGAAGCAGTTCAGCCATTCTTCAGGCTTCGTAATGCCAAGAACCATGGGTGTTCCTGATACCTTGCTTTTCAGTCGATTTCAACTCTTTCCTTGTCTCTCTTATAGTGGGAATGGGAGTCATCAGTGTCCACAGACACCTGCTGGGTGCAGAGATTAGCTCCAGATGCTGCTATAATGTGTAGTCACCCAAGCAGAAATAGCCCCTCATTAAGGCAAAATTCTGCCAGCAGAGATGCTTACCTGGCTCTTCCTACTGTGTGGTACCTGAATATTGACTGTGATTCTTCCACTGGGTCCACCCAACCCTAACATTGTAACATCCCAGGAGCGATTGTTTAATTGGGCCTTTATGAAAACAATGAAATAACTTGTTTAAAGTGCCAGCATTCAGAATGAAAATTATATCAATAGAGGAATGTAAATATAATGCAAATAGATGACTTTTATTGAACTTATTACATACAGGTACTGTGCTAAGTGTTTTATGTTGAATTAGCACATTTAATTTTTAATCACTCCATAAGGTATTATCATCTTTGGTTTTATTTACAATGAAAGCAAACTTTGAGTGTTTATACTCAAGGTCAACAGAATGAATAATCGACAGAGCTAAGGCTCTTAGCCATTCTGTCTCAGAATATGTGCAAAACGTGTAAATGATATTCAGTACACTTTTGATTTCAAACTCTTTGCTCCTTTTCACTTCCAAAGAAAGGGCCCATATTCTTGCCTTTACATAGTGTGCATCTAAATGACTGGTACCTTTTTTAGGGTACTCTTGAGAGTTTACAGAAAACTTTCGTTGTTGCACATTTGTTCCAGGTTACCTATCAGTAGCATCCTTATTGACTGATTTCTGTGCAAATTTGTTCTCTCCTCTGCTGAATGCCTGCTGCTAATTATTCATCATAGAATGTGTTAGTCTCTAATTGCTGTTGTAACAAACCATCACGAACTTAGTGACTTAAATAACACAAGTTTATTAGCTCACAGAGAGGAATCCACTCTCTTGCCTTTTGTAGGTTCTTGAGACTCCCACATTCTTGGCTCATGACCCCTCCTATCTGGGACCAGGTGATGGCCAAGTCTTCCTCATGTGGCATCTCTCTGGCACTAACTCTTCTGTTTTTAAAGACTCTGGTCATTACAGTGGGCCCATCTGGATAAGCCAGGATAATCTCTTAAAGTCAGCTGATGAACAATCTTAATTCCATCTGTAACCTTAATCCTCACCCTGAAATGCAACATTTTCACAGGTTCTGGGGATTAGGATGGGAATATCTATGGAGACTTATTACTGTGTGTATCACATGGAGGGGTAGTTTTACCTCTCTCTGGATCTTCTACCTGCTTATCTCTGCATTCTAGTTCAAAACTCTCTTCAATCTCTGCTGTTCTCTAATAATCTGCCAGAGGTTCTATAACTTTTATTAGGGGGAAGAGATCCTTTTTGATTGGGAGTGAGCTGATGTTAAAGTTCATGGTGGGGAGAACTCACGACTCATAGCACTTCCCCTGTAACCCTAACACATTCTTCTTTGCTAGAACAGAGAGTCGTTCTTGTTTCACTGCTGTCCATACAGTGTGACCTGGTTTAAGTTATTCAGGGTTCTGAGGGGGACTTAACTAGATAGAAGCTAGGGCCTGGGGCTATAGGATTGGATAGGATATTCTAAAATCCCACAGTTCCCTGAAGATAGAGCCATTCTTGCAAAGGCATTATTTTTAACCATTGGTGTTCTGAGTTTATGGAGCTTTACATAATCTGGCATAATCCACTCCTTTTTCAGATAAGGAAATCAAATTCCAGAAAGCTGAAATGACTCATCCAAGGTTCTACTTCTAATAAATTTCAAGATTGGAAGTTGGATTCAAATCACCGTTTTTCCTCTTAACCACACTTCCTTCCATTAAGTACTGACCCTTTTATACTGGCTCCAGTGTGTTCAGTGACTTGTCAAGTACCACCAAGCTCTAAGATATAGAAGACCACCACCAGTGATTCCTGTTTCCTATCCTCCAGTTTAGAAAGATGGGTCTTGGGATAAGGTATCCTCGGGCTTCGTTCTAGCTCTGGGTGAGGTGTTTCTTGTGTGTTAGAGAAACAGTGAGGTCTGAGGAACGAAAGGCAAGGGGGCAAGTTTGCTGACAGGGCTCTTGTCTTTTGAACACTTCCATCATGCCAGGCCAGGTGCTTCACTGACTGTGTTATCAGCATTTCCCCACTTACTCCTCGCAATAGCCCTGTGGTTCCCTGCTACTGAGGTTTGTCAACACCTCATGGTTTATTTATTTATTTATTTTTCCAGGCACAAAGAGAACTGTACTTTTCAGTCCCGTGGTGGGAAGGGGTCAGAAGCCAGTTCAGAAGTTTGAGACATGAGTAGAAGGGACACACTTCAGTTCCAAGGTGAGGCTGGGCGAAGCCCTAAGCAGTCCTTCAGGCTGTTTCTGCCTCTTCCCTTCAACAGGACAGAGACCCTAGTCTTCCTGGCTGCCCCTACAGGACGTGGTTGTGGGTGGTGGAGCCCCCTGTTGACTGGTACTAGACATGCAGCTTCAGTGGCAAATAAACTATGGGTGGGTGTAGCCCCTGATCCTGTGGGGTTGCTGGCTGAACCTAGCCCGTGCTACTATAAGTAGGGCATTACTATCTCCAATTTTAGCACATGGAACTGAGAGGCAGACTAGTTAAGTCCCTGCCCACGTGACATCAGAGCCCGTCCCGTGGATCCGCTGGACAGGCTTACTGTCTTCCAAAGCGGAAGACAGGTCCAGGCTGGCAGCCTGAAGGATAAGGTGTTTTGAGGAAGGATCTGGACATTTGTACAGCAAAGTCTGGTGTCTTTGGGGTCTTTTTCACTCCGAGTCTTCCCAACTTCATGTTTTCCTTTACCTCCTTGTTTCCTTCTTTATTCTGAGCCTGTGCCTTCAAATAACATCAAACTCTTTTTTAAAAAATTAAGCACAGTTCTAGTTTTCTCTCCATACTTCAAGGCATTTTGCACATGCCCTTGAGTGATTTTCACCTTTACGTTTTTAAATTTTAATTTTAATTTATTAGTTTTATTATTTTGGCTCTGCTGGGTCTTACTGCTGTGCAAGCTTTTCTCTAGTTGCGGCGTGCAGGCTTCTCATTGTGTTGGCTTCTCTTGTTGCAAAGCGCTGGTTCTAGATGCCCAGGCTTCAGTAGTTGAAGCTCCCAGGCTCCAGAGCACAGGCTCAGTAGTTGTGGTGCAAAGGCATAGTTGCCTCCTAGCACGTGGATCCTCCTGGACCAGGGATCAAACCCTTGTCTCCTGCGTTGGCAGATGGATTTTTTCTCATTGAGACACCAGGGAAGTCCCTGATTTTCAACTTTAAATAAGTCCTCCATCACTCTCCCTCTCTGCGGTCCCTGAGAAATGTGCCTGCTTCCATCCCTTTAATGGAAGAAACCCCTTTGTTCCAAACAAACAACAAACAGAGAGAAGAGCGAGTGAGTATTGGAAAGACAGGGCAGAAAGGCAGCTGCCTAGCTGAGACAGGAAGCAGGGTTGACCTGTCAGTTTAGCTCGAGTGGAGCAGAGAGGTGGGAACAAGGTGACGTACCTGGGGATGGGATCATTTCAGACTTGGTTTTGCAAGGGTGCCCACTTGAGCTGTGTCTTCACCCTTTAGGGTGGGAAGGTATGGGCAGAAGAAAACCATTCTGCTTTTGATTTCTCCTCGGAGCATGGCTGTGGTTGAGGACAGTTAATTGTTGGAAAACAGGCTTGGCTATATTCCCTTGTAGTCAGGCCCTTCTGGTTTCAGCATCAGACCCAGCTGCTTTGCCTAAGGCTTAGGGCTCAGAGCCATAAGACAGCAAGAAGCTGCTTCAGTGATTTATTTTTATTTATTTATTTGTGTTTTTGGTGGGAGAAGGGTTTTGGCCATAAGTGAAACAAGCCACCAAGTGAGAGGAGGGAGAGGTGGGAGATGAACTAGAGGAATTTTTAATCTTCATTCTCCCCTGGAAAGACTAATCTTAAACTGGCTTTGAATTCTCCAAAAACTAACATGCAGCATTGGGGAAAACGTTTTGTATGGCCCAGAGAGGCAGGGATAACTTCCATAAGGGAGAGTTACAGGACTAGGTTTCTGGGAAAAAAATGTAAAAAACTGTTTCTAACAGACATATAATAAAGGAAAGTTATTAAAATGGTATTGATCTTCTTATAGATGCAATGAGTTTAAACGAAGTGAGGGAACATGATACGAGGGATTCAGACACCTGGTAAACAGAATGTAGTTAATTGTGCCCTGTAGTGGTACCCTCCTTCAGAATCCACTAAAGGGCCTATTAAAAATGTCTGTTTCTTGGCTTCACCTCAGACTCAGCATTTGAAAATGTCTTTAGTGGCTGGAATCTGAGTTCCCTCAGAAAATCTTTTACAGCTTAAGGACCACTCTTAGACGGTTACGCTAGAATGACATTCAGAGATACTTTTTAATTCTGGGTATTTGTGGCTTAGGTTCTGGACTGCTTTTGCTGTTGACAAGATATGCATCTTTCAACAGATCATTTAATTCTTCAATTCCCTTACCTGTTCAGATGCATTTGGGGACTGAAAAATTAATATGTATGTCTGGCTTCTACCCCTGTTGATTCAGATTTTTAAGTCTAGGGTAATTTGTATGGCTAGCCAGATTTGGGAACCAGTGAACTAAATTATCTCCAAGGATTTTCTGTCATCAAAATTTCATGAGCCTACATTGTCCAAAGTTATTAAATATGTGTTATGCCCCATATTATCCATATCTTCTCCAGGGAGGATGTTTGAGGAACTGACTCTCTTTCTGGACCAAATTTTGATTATTTGTTTCTTAAAATTGCAGTGAGATAGAAACTAGCCAGCGATATGCTTCTCCCCCACCCCACTTTAGTGACTATAGAAACAAACTACTATAATACCAAAAGATGTCCAAGTATTACCTCCAGTGTGCCTACCTTTTTCTGGAGATGAAAGTGAAAGTGTTAGTCACTCTGTCATGTCCAACTCTTTGTGATCCCTTGCACTGTAGACCACCAGGCTCCTCTGCCCAGGAGTTTCTTCAGGTGAGAGTACTGAAGTGGGTTGCCGTTCCCTTCTCCAGGGGATCTTCCCGACTCAGGGATGGAACCCCATCTCCCTCACTATGGACAGATTCTCTATCACCTGAGCCATCAGGGAAGCCTTATGTGGAGACTGGGCCCCAGAGCTCCTTTGGCTTCCTGCTGATAATACAGAGTCAACTGTTGTTTGTATCACCCTCTGTGGGCTACATGTGTGGGTGTGAGAGTTGGACAGTGAAAAAGGCTGAGCTCCAAAGAGTTGATGCTTTTGAACTGTGGTCTTGGAGAAGACTCTTGAGAGTCCCTTGGACTGCAAGGAGATCCAACCAGTCCATCCTAAAGGAGATCAGTCCTGGGTGTTCATTGGAAGGACTGATGTTGAAGCTGAAACTCCAATACTTTGGCCACCTCATGTGAAGAGTTGACTCATTGGAAAAGACCCTGATGCTGGGAAAGATTGAGGGCAGGAGGAGAAGGGGACGACAGAGGATGAGATGGCTGGATGGCATCACTGACTCGATGGACATGGGTTTGGGTAGATTCTGGGAGTTGGTGATGGACAGGGAGGCCTGGCATGCTGCGGTTCATGGGGTCACAAAGAGTCAGACACGACTGAGTGACTGAACTGAACTGAACTGTGGGCTACACTGAGGGACTGTTATGGAATCAAGAGATCTTCTGAAGCCTTTCCATTTTCTTTCCCAGAGGAGAAACTTTGGGTCAAAATGTATTCTAAACACAACATTCTCTACCTTACTTACAAGAAATACCATGAGGCAAAATTTTACCCAGTCTTTTACAGAAACATGTAAGTCAGGCCTACAGGGCTTCTTAACAAAGGAAAACTCTAAGGAAGGAGTTTTAGGTCACACATCTTTTTCTAAGTATTGTAGAGGTGCAGCTTATATTTTAGAAGGAACTCAGAGAATGTAGTATATGTTATCTAGAAAAAATAACTATAGTCATTCAATACATCTATTCTTGGGAGGGGGGAAAAGTAATTATCTGGGAATTCCAGGGATCTCATAAAGGAAATTTCCTAAGTTTCCATCCACACAGCATTTGAGGGCTTCAGTTGGGATAGTCTCAGCAACATCTAAGTGAGTCATTAAGTATAAACCCATATGCTGGTGGCTCTGTCCTACACAGGGGAGGCGGGCACAGATGTCCAAAGGTAACCCCTGTGTCCTGAATCTGTCATTTAAACTGAGATCCTTTGATTGTCCTGAAAATATTTTTGTAAGGGATTCCCAGGTCTGATGTTGGAACATCAAATGGCTTCCAAATTTATCTCTGTGTAGAATGTTTCTTTGTAATGCCCCAAATAGTCTTTCTTGTTTAAGAACTTGGCTCTTCTAGGATGAGCAGCAGGTGCTCATTAACAATTACTTTTATATCTGCTACCACAGTGAGTCCTTTGAAATTAGAGTAGTGCCTTTCTTCCCCCTGTCCCTCAAGTCAAAGAAATTCACAGCGATCCCCATTCTTAATGAGCACAAAATTCACCTGGGGATAATTGGAAAAAAGGAGGAAAAGAATTTCTGACACTTCCAGAGATCTGACTCCATGAGGTAGGTCTGGGATGTGGCTAAGAAGTCAGCATTATAACACCAATCCTATGCATGTTTCACTTTTGGGGATGTAGTCCTAATTTTCTCTTGGCAATGAGTATGGCATGTGGGTTAGAATTTTGTGGGGCAAATTTTTTCTCTAGAAAAGTGGGGCAAGAGTTTTCTCTAGACACACTGGTTGTCTTGATTTGAAAAGCCATGACATGTATCCTACAAATAAAATGTTACTGGCATAAGAAAAATCATTTGACTCTTAAAAGATAAAAATTAGACTCAAGAGAAGGGAGCTGCAGAATGTTACTTGAGTTTTGAACAGATGCAAACAAAAAATAAACTTCATTCAGAGACTTAGAAGTATTCAGTTCAGTTCAGTCGCTCAGTCGTGTCTGACTCTTTGCGACCCCATGAATAGCAGCACACCAGGCTTCCCTGTCCATCACCAACTCCTGGAGTTTACCCAAACCCATGTCCATTGAGTCGGTGATGCCATCCAGTCATCTCATCCTCTGTCATTCCCTTCTCCTGCTGCCCCCAATCCTTCCCAGCATCAGGGTCTTTTCCAATGAGTCAACTCATCGCATGAGGTGGCCAAAGTATTGGAGTTTCAGCTTCAACATCAGTCCTTCCAATGAACACCCAGGACTGATCTCCTTTAGGATGGACTTGTTGGATCTCTTTGCAGTCCAAGGCTCTCAAGAGTCTTCTCCAAGACCACAGTTTAAAAACATCAGTTCTTCAGGGCTCAGTTTTATTCACAGTCCAACTCTTACTTCCATATATGACTACTGGAAAAACCATAGCCTTGACTAGACGGACCTTTGTTGGCAAAGTAATGTCTCTGCTTTTCAATATGCTATCTAGGTTGATCATAACTTTTCTTCTAAGGAGTAAGCATCTTTCAATTTCATGACTGCAATGACCATCTGCAGTGAATTTGGAGCCCCCCAAAATAAAGTCTGACACTGTTTCCCAATCTATTTGCCATGAAGTGATGGGACTAGATGCCATGATCTTAGTTTTTTGAATGTTGAGCTTTAAGCAAATTTTTTTCACTCTCCTCTTTCACCTGCATCAAGAGGCTTTTTAGTTCCTCTTCATTTTCTGTCGTAAAGGTGGTGTCATCTGCATATCTGAAGTTATTGATATTTATCTTGCAGTCTTGATTCTAGCTTGTGCTTCATCCAGCCCAGCATTTCTCATGATGTACTCTGCATATAAGTTAAATAAGCAGGGTGATAATATACAGCCTTAATGTACTCCTTTTCCTATTTGGAACCAGTCTGTTGTTCCATGTCCAGTTCTAACTGTTGCTTCCTGACCTGCATACAGGTTTCTCAAGAGACAGGTCAGGTGATCTGATATTCCCATTTCTTTCATAATTTTCTGCAGTTTATTGTGATCCACATAGTCAAAGGCTTTGGCATAGTCAATAAAGCAGAAGTAGATGGTTTTCTGGAAATCTCTTGCTTTTTCAATGATCCTTTAGATGTTGACAATTTGATCTCTGGTTTCTCTGCCTTTTCTAAAACTAGCTTGAACATCTGGAAGTTCACAGTTCACATATTGCTGAAGCCTGGCTTGGAGAATTTTGAGCATCACTTTACTAGTGTGTGAGATGAGTGCAACTGTGCAATAGTTTGAGCATTCTTTGGCATTGCCTTTCTTTGGGATAGGAATGAATATGGACCTTTTCCAGTCCTGTGGCTATTGCTGAGTTTTCCAAATTTGCTGGCATATTGAGTGCAACACTTTCAAAGCATCGGGAAAGTAGAAATATGGTAAGTGGGAGTTGATAAAATGTTCTTTGTACAATGATCTTAAATACTAATTAGGTGGTATTTGTTCTTTCATTTGATTTTTCATTCCTCTCTTTATTCATTAAGTATTTATTAATAATATACTACATATATAGTCCTATACCAGGCACTTAGTAAGTTTAAAAGAGCAATATGCATAGTCAGTACTTTTTTTTAGAAGCTTATAATGTAGTAGGGGATTCAGGGCAAGTTCACATGAAAAGCTATATAATAACGTAAGACATGAAATAAACAATATCATCAGGCATTATATGATTTTTTGCCAAGTGAGGCTGATGTGTTTCAGAATGTACCTGTCTCTCTTCCACTTGGTGTCTCCTACCAACCAGTTCTGTTCTATTCTGTTCTGTCTGCCCTTGGTGTTAGGTCCAACCCTAATGAGTTCATAATAGAAAATATCTTGTTAATCAGAAGCTGCTTTGAGAATCAAGGTTTCTTTTTCTGGCCCTTTAAGCTCACTCACCTGCCCACTTTGCTTAAAATTTGTGATGTTTGTGCATCAATCCATGTTGGCAACATGAGTGGTGTGTTTTCCTATGGACTTACCTTGGATGTTGCTCAGGGATAGTTTAGTTGCTGGAAATCAAATCTGACTTAGAAATGGATGAATTCAAAGTTCACATTGTATCAGTATTCACTCATTCTTACTCTCTGTTTCTCAGCTCTGTTTTTTTCCTTCATTGTTTTAAAAGTTTGATAAGATTTTGTCTCAAGGTAACAAAGAAAGCTCATGGCAACACTAGGCTTACATTTTGAAATGCTATCATTTTAATAGAAGAGTGCTTGTTTTACTCATAGTACCAGCCAATATCATGCTGGGGAAGGTAGTAACCAAATCTCAACTAACAGCTATGATTTAAGTGATTGGTTTTGTTTTCACTTCCAGAGCTGGTGGGTGCTAGAAACTCAAAGAGGAGTGGGGAGGAGGTTAAAATTATTACATGGGGAGGTTAAAATTATTACATGGTCCCTGAACCTTGTCCTTCAGATTATGATAAAAGAAGTATAATTTTGTAAGTATACTAGTGACCAGTGCAAAGAAATAGGGGAAAACAATAGAATGGGAAAGACTAGAGATCGCTTCAAGAAAATTAGAGATACCAAGGGAACATTTCATGCAAAGATGGGCACAATAAAATACAGAAATGGTATGGACCTAACAGAAGCAGAAGATATTAAGAAGAGGTGGCGAGAATACACAGAAGAACTATACAAAAAAGATCTTCATGACCCAGATAATCATGATGGTGTGATCATCAGCCTAGAGCCAGACATCCTGGAATGTGAAGTCAAGTGGGCCTTAGGAAGCATCGCTATGAACAAAGCTAGTGGAGGTGATGGAATTCCAGTTGCACTATTTCAAATCCTAAAAGATGATGCTGTGAAAGTGCTGCAGTTAGTATGCCAGAAAATTTGGAAAACTCGGCAGTGGCCACAGGACTGAAAAAGGTCAGTTTTCATTCCTGTCCCAAAGAAAGGCAATGCCAAAGAATGCTCAAACTACCACACAATTGGACTCATCTCACACGCTAGTAAAGTGATGCTCAAAATTCTCCAAGCCAGGCTTCAACTGTACATGTTCTGTGAACTTCTGGATGTTCAAGCTGGATTTAGAAAAGACAGAGGCACCAGAGATCAAATTGCCAACATCTGCTGGCTCATCGAAAAAGCAAGAGAGTTCCAGAAAAATACTTCTAAGTATTACTATGCCAAAGCCTTTGACTATGAGGGCCACAACAAACTCTGGAAAAGTCTGAAAGAGATGAGAATACCAGACCACCTGACCTGCCTCATGACAAATCTCTATCCAGATCAATAAGCAACAGTTAGAACTGGATATGGAGCAACAGACTGGTTCCAAATAGGAAAAGGAGTATGTCAAGGCTGTATATTGTCACCCTACTTATTTAACTTCTATGCAGAGTACATCATGAGAAACACTGGGCTGGATGAAGCACAAGCTAGAATCAAGATTGCAGGAGAAATATCAATAACTTCAGATATGCAGATTGCAGAAAGTGAACTATATAGCCTCTTGATGAAATTGAAAGAGAAGAGTGAAAAAGTTGGCTTAAACTCAACCTTAAGAAAACTAAAATTATGGCATCTGGTCCCGTCAGTTCAGTTCAGTTCAGTCGCTCAGTCATGTCCGACTCTTTGGGACCCCATGGACTGCAGCACGCCAGGCCTCCCTGTCCATCGCCAATCCCGGAGTTTACTCAAACTCATGTCCATTGAGTTGGTGATGCCTCTGTCATCCCCTTCTCCTCCCGTCTTCAATCTTTCCCAGCATCAGGGTCTTTTCCAATGAGTCAGCCCTTCGCATCAGGTGGCCAGAGTATTGTAGTTTCAGCTCCAGCATCAGTCCTTTCAATGAATATTCGGACTCATTTCCTTTAGGATAGACTGGTTGGATCTCCTTGCAGGCCAAGGGACTCTCAAGAGTCTTCTCCAACACCACAGTTCAAAAGAATCAGTTCTTTGGCACTCAGTTTTGTTTCTAGTCCAACTCTCACATTCACACATGACTACTGGAAAAACCATAGCTTTGACTAGATGGACCTTTGTTGGCAAAGTAATGTCTCTGCTTTTTAATATGCTGTCTAGGTTGGCCATACCTTCTCTTTCAAGAAGCAAACATCTTTTAATTTCATGGCTGAAGTCACCATCTGCCGTGATTTTGGAGCCCATGTGGCAAATAGGTGGAGAAACAGTGGAAACAGTGGTAGACATTATTATTATTATTATTATTTTTGGCTCCAGTACTTTGACAACCTGATGTGAAGAGCTGACTCGTTGGAAAAGACCCTGATGCTGGGAAAGGTTGAAGGCTGGAGGAGAAGGAGATGACAGAGGATGAGATGGCTGGATGGCATCACCAATGCAATTGACATGAGTTTGAGTAAAGAATCAGATACGACTGAGAGACTGGATTGAACTGAGCTTTTATTTCTGTGTGCTTTCAGTCTTCTTGAAAACACAAATGTATTTTAATCAGTACATATCTGGCAGCATACGATACTGCCCAAATAAAATGCTTGTTCCAAAATGTAGCAAGAAAGATATAGGAATGATAAATGATACTGTCAAACTAACAGACGAGAACTTGAACACTCCAAGTTCCTGTAATTGTTAGGACAAGTATCTGCCTTCCTTCTTTCTTTTACATTAGAACAAACCACCTTAAGTCTATTTTACAATGGAAAACTTGTCTTTTTATTATTATTTATAGCTGACAATGATTATTTACTGCATAGGAAAGTAAAATGCTGTCAAAGGAATCCTATAATTATTAGTTTCAAAAGTGTATGTGCACATAATTGGAAGGAAGCAATTATAAGTAAATTTGCAGGTTGTCATCCAATAAATTTGCTTTAGGGTAAATATGTTTATTTAAAAATTCCACTGGAAATATATCAAACATGTATTTTCTCTTGTTATTGAGTTTACCGACACATTCCTGGAAGTCTCAGAACACAATGACTTGCAGTGTATTATGTTATTTGAAATTTAGTTCAAGAACTGAAATGGAGATGGTCGTTTTAGAATGAGAGAAGAAAACTGTAACAACTTAAGGAGATTGAAAGAGAATCAGTGATTTGATAGGTCAAGAATAACTGAAAATACTCTTCATCTGTTTCCTTGGCTTTTAATGGGATATTCTTCAGACATCTTCTGTGAAATGGTTGCATGAGATATGAGAAATAACTGTTCTGTGTTTAGGAAGTTCAAATTTAGGAAACAGGAGTTCAAATCCTGCTTTTACCACCAGCTGGCCAAGGAACTGTAGCAAAGTCTAAGTTTTCTTATCTATGTAATAGAATTCAAATAAATATTTCCTGGTATCAATAAGAGCATCCATTGAGACAATATTTGTAAAGTGCTTTCTTAAGTACCTGGCAATATATAAATACTCAGTATCAATTTCCTCTGCTTAACTTTTGGAAGCACCAAAGCGAATCTGAGGCATGTTCATTGAGTCCTGTTCATTGAGTCAGTGATGCCATTCAACCATCTCATCCTCTGTTGCCACCTTCTCCTCTTGCCCTCAATCGTTCCTAGCATCAGAGTCTTTTCCAATGTGTCGGGTCTTTTCCAATGACTTGGCTCTTTGCAGCAGGTGGCCAAAGTATTGGAGCTTCAGCTTCAGCATCAATCCTTCCAATTAATAGTCAGGGTTGATTTCCTTTAGGATGGACTGGTTTGACCTCTTTACTGTCCAAAGGACTCTCAAGAGTCTTCTGTAGTACCACAGTTCGAAAGCATCAGTTCTTCAGTGCTCAGCCTTCTTTGTAGTCCAACTCTCATACCCATACATGACTACTGGGGAAACCAAAGCTTTGACTATTTGTATCTTTGTCAGCAGAGTA
The DNA here is from genome assembly GCA_007570785.1 of Antilocapra americana. Taxonomy (NCBI): domain Eukaryota; kingdom Metazoa; phylum Chordata; class Mammalia; order Artiodactyla; family Antilocapridae; genus Antilocapra; species Antilocapra americana. The sequence goes on along the minus strand of ML663010.1, from coordinate 16,252,362 downwards.
ATGTAATATTAATCATCAATAAAAAGAAGGGCTAACTATTAGTGATATAAACAACAAGATGGATAAACCCCCAAAAAATGCAAAGCAAGAGGATCTAGTCAAGGAAAGAATACATACTGTGCATTTACATTCATACAAAGATCTTTGACAGACAGAAATAAACTGTGATGATGGATGCTAACTGCAGTGGTTTCCTAGGGAAATGATGGACTGCCTGAAAGGAAGACAGAGGAAATTTCTGGGTGATGAAAATGCTCTGTGTCCTGATTGGGGTGATGTCTACTCAAGTATATGCATTTGTCAGAAGTCATTAAAGTGTTAATGGGTGCATTTTATTGTTTGTAAATTGTGCTTTAAAGGTAGAGAAAAATGGTATGCAGAGGAGTATGTGTTAATTACACAGTTATTCAGGCGATCCCTTAAGAAAAATAATACTTAGTTTCTTCAGAGTGGTCTGAGATAGCCTTTAGCACCCAAAGCACAAAGTTCCTACCATCCATGCTTGTATATGCTTGCCAAGGAGGTAACAGAGAGAAGGGTTCATAGCTAGGACTCATTGGGTATCATGGTGATATTGGGGCTCAAGGCAGATTATCCCCAAATATGTCACAATGGCATCTTGATTATTTTGGATCAAAGTCACATAAGAAATGGCAAGTACAAGAGGAACATTCTGACTCTCCTTTCTGTCTCCCTGAAAGCAGGAAATAAATCTCTCATGTGAAAGGCGCACTCCCTACATCTGAAGCTAGAAGGACACTTATGAACAGAGATAGGGAACCTGAGCAATAAGGCTATGTACAAAGCTTGTGATTTCAATTGACTCCACTAAGCTTGAACTCTGTTTAGATTCTTCCATAACTGAGTACCCCAAACCTAAGTCTCTTTGTCCTGTCAATTCCTCGCAAATGTGTTATTTCTCTGTCTAAACAGTATAAAAGCTGTTTGCTCTGGCGCCTCTTAGGTGCTGTTTCTATGTGACATCTGTGAGCACAAATTAAAATTGTTTCCTTTTCTCCTGTCAGTCTGTCTTGTATCAGTTTTATTATTAGTTCAGCCAGGAGAACTCAAGAGGGGCTGAGGGGAAGGTTGGCCCCTTGTGACAGACGGAAGGTGATCTCTTCCTCCTCCTCCTCCCCTGCCCCTCTTCCCTCCTCCAGCTTGTTCTCATCCCACTTTCACCCCCTTCCTCTTTCCCCTTTTCCTTTTGCCTCCTCCTGTTTTTATAATTGTTCCCCCTTTTACAATATACTTTAATAATTTTAGAAAACATGAATACACACATGAAAAGCAGCAGGGAAGCATTCACTTATAGTTCACCATTCATAATCCAGAAACTTCCATTATTCAGTTAGTTTATCTCCTACTTCAGTTAATTTCTTTCCTATTTAAGATGATGCTGATTGTACAGCTTTGAAACCCGCTGTCCCTATTAACTTTTAAGCGTGTATTTAATAAACCTTGCACTAAAGGTTATTTCGTTAGTAGTACATTCCATTATATAGCAAATAGTAATTTAGCCATTCATTTTGTGAATGTGGATATTAGCGTTAATTTTTATAAACAGTTCTGTGATGAGCATATTTGTTTATAAATCTTTTGTGTTTATTTAAAAATTTTAAACAGTTATATATACATATACTTTGAAGAATCAGGTACTTGTACAAGCCATATTAAAACAAAACATTGTTCTATACCCTTCTTTCTCATCACCATAAATTTTCTAGCCCTAGAGGAACCACTTTCTATTATTGTAGCTATTCTTTTTGATATTTACTTCTGTATTTCTAATTAATGTGCTTGTGTTGGCCCATGTTAATTTTTAAATTGCAGCACGGTCTGTTGCATTTAAGCTATGGAAAATGAGATTGAATTATCTTTTGTGCCACTTCTCATCTTGTACCACACATACCCATCTATGCACCATCTCAACAGAGTTTGAAGGTCCATTTTCAAATGTTCTTTTAACTTTCTTTAAAAATGTAGTTGCGTAGGATTTGAGCATCCCTTGGTCCTCTGATGAAATACCATCACCACATTATCATGATGGCACCACCTTAGTCTTATATGGCTTTTGACACATATGGGCATATTTAAAGCTATTACATATTTGCAGACAAATTTGCTTTTTATGGTCTTGGATGATCTCAGGTTCTGCGAAAAAAGCTCCATGGAGGTTTCTCACTCTCTAGGCTTCATGTTGATAATAACACACATCAGCCAGGCTTCAATCAGAGAAGTAGAAGCACGAGCAGAACCACAAGCATGTATTTATGTGTGTGTGTGTGTATACCTTGTAAATACACACACACACATACTTTGGACTCCTGGATCTCTAGCTTGCTGACTGCAGATTGGCAGATCTAGGGACTTTTCAGTCTACACAGTCACTTGAGCCTATTCCTTATAATGCACCTTTTTATTTGTTACAAAGAATAATTATGTATTTATTGATATACTATAAATGATATCCAGGCCTTTCTTTCTGAGCATGCTGTTCATCTTTATGATATACTCTGTTTTTGCTCCAAGATCATCTGCTGGGTTTGGCAGCCACATCCATGCTCAGTGTTAATACGGGAACAATCGTCTCCAGTTTCTCATAATGAGCTGTAGGTGGCTTCACTCTCCAGCACATCACTATCTTTCTTCTAAGCTTTACATTTACAAAACCCAAAACATCTATGGGGCCCATAATAGTAAGGCTTGCTGCCTCAGAAATGACAGGCTAATAAAACACTTCCAGAAATTCTCTTGAAACTCATATAACACATGATAACATGCCATTGTACTTTGCTAATTAAAACTTTTTAGAGCCCCTAATTTTAAGCTAACCTTTGTTGAGAACTTATTATATGTCAGCTACTGTGCAAGGCAATTATATGTATAATATCATCCAGCCTTCAAAACACATGAGAGATAGGTGGTATTAATCCCATTTAAAAATGAATTAAAGGTCTGCCATGGCTAAAAGTTATCCATAAGGTCTACACCCAGTAAGTGTTTATACCAAGATTTAAACTAAGTCTACTAGATTTTGCTTCGTGGGATATGAATAACTCTTTTATCCATGTGAATAAACTGATAAACCTTTTAATAATTAAGTAAAAAAGGAATTTATTTCATTATGTAATTTTTCAAAATTGCTTTATAAGGTCATTAGACAATTCCAGTAACAAGGACTTCTAAAGGATCACATGTAACTATTTTTGGTTTTGAACCAGAAGATAATAGACATTTGCACCAAGAGTTTCAGTGAGTTCAAATTTTCAAGTATCTTGGGCAGTGTCAGAAACTGAAATAGAGACCGCTGTTGAATGTTTCACAACATTTATTTTCTTACGTTTTTACCCAGATGCATGATTTTAAATGGACAATTTCAGTCACTTTTGTTCTTGCAATGAATAAGGAGGAGCCTTGACCTTACAACCCCCAGGATGTTAAAACACTCATTATCTGGATCTTTCTGTAATGTTGTTCTTCATGGTGGCCACCATCAGGACCTCCAAGGAGATTCCATCCCTGAATAGGCTGAGAACAAATGAAGCAGAGACTTGAGGGAGGCAATGTAGAGTAAAGGCTAAGATCTTGGGTTCTGGATTCGGGCAGAGCCCAGATCCTAACCCAGCTGTTACTAATTAGCTGTATAAGCTCTCACATTGTTTAATCTTGCTAAGTATCAAGTTTATGTAAAAAAACAAAAGATTAATAATAGTAGTTACCAAATAGATTTGTTGTGGGAATTAAGTGAGATAATGCAATGAGAAATGCTGAGTACAGTAGCTGATGAATAGTAAATGCTTAAAAAAAATGCTTGTCAGTGGTATAACATCATCATTGTCATTGTTATAATCATTATTGACACAAGTAGCTTGAAAACTTTTGAAGGAAATGGGAGATCCCTGTGACCCTGATATGGCTATAGGTTATGAAACAGCCCTGGAGGGTCAGTCCGTGTAGACTCATTCAAGGAAGCACCCAGAGATGTAGAGGAAGACATTTTGGACAGGATGATTTTGAAGATCTTATTTAGAACTGTGGTTGTTTTATCCTCAGCCATAAAGTAAACGCATCTGCTATTAAATATGAAGAGGTTAAGTATGAAAGGAATTCATTTATTCATTCAAAATCTATTTATTAGCTGCCTGTTTTGGATCTGACAGGTATTTGTTTTAGAAACTGGGGCACAGCCTTGGATTAAAAAGATAAAGCCTAACTTCATGGAATTTGCATACCTGGGAGGACACGGACAATATATCAAAAAAGAAAAAATGTATGATGTGCCAGATAGTGAAACATGTTAGGAAGAAAAATGAAAAACAAAACACAGAAGAGTGATAGTTGATTCTGGGTGGGTGTTGTGATTTAAAAGAGGATGGTCGGAGAAGGTCTCACAGAGAAGCTGACATTTTAATCAAAGAACCAAAGGAGATGAGGGATGATGGCAAGAACATTCTGGGCATGGAGAAAGCAAGTGCCAAGTCTGGAGGCTGAACCTGACTGTTGTGCTCAGCAAAGAGCAAGAAGGGGCCACTGGGCCGGAGTGGAGGGAGCTAGAGACAGAATCACAGGGGCCCGGATCTAGAGGTGGGTGGGAGGGGAGAAAATTATTTAAAGGCTTCTAAATCATTTAAGGACTCTGGGGTTTACTCTGGGTGAGAGAGAAGACCATTAGTAGCTTTTGAAAAGAAGAATAGCATGACTTGACTTACTTTGAAAAAGCACTTGTATTGAGAATAGAATATAGGGAAACAAGGGCAAAAATGTGTTAGGATAATGCAGGTGAGCAGGTTGGTTGCTTGGATAGGGGTGGCAGTGGTCGGTGTGGGGAAAAGTAATAAGCTTCTGGATATATTTTAAAGGGCAAACCATCAATATTTGTTGCTGAGTTGGATTTGGATTATAAGAGAAAGTGATGAAACTAGGGTGATTCCAAGGTTTTTGCTATGAGCTAAAGGGGATGGGTTGTCATCTACTATCATAGGGCTATGAAGAGGAATAGATTAAGAGTAGAAGATCACATGCTTGTAGATGCAGATAGTAGGTATAGAGAAATGGTATAACATTTTAATGCTTGCTGAGTGCTAAGTCACTTCTGTCATGTTCGACTCTGTGGACCCTAGTCCGCCAGGCTCCTCTCTCTATGGGATTCTCCAGGCAAGAACACTGGAGTGGGTTGCCATGCCCTCCTCCAGGGGAACTTCCTGATCCAGGGATCAAACCTGCATCTCCTACTGTTCTTGCATTGTGGGTAGATTCTTTACCCATGAGCCAATGGAGAAGCCCTAATTTTTTTTTTTTCAGTACTTACCAATTTTTGGCATGCATGCCTGCTAAGTTACTTCAGTCATGTCCAACTCTTTGTGACCCTGTGGACTGTAGCCCATTAGGCTCCTCTGTCCATGGGATTCTCCAGGCAAGAATGCTGGGGTGGGTTGCTGTGCCCTCCTCCAGGGGATCTTCCAACCCAGAGATGAAACCTGTGTCTCTTATGTCTCCTGGATTGGCAGGTGGGTTCTTTACCACTAGTGCCACTTGGGAAGCCCCTTAAATATCAGATGCCATACAAATAAAGATGTAGATTAGACAGAAGGCTCACCAAGTCTGGAGCTCAGGAATTAGTAGGTCAGGACTGGAAAAATGCATTTATGAACGTATTGAAATGACATTTAAAATATGAGATTATGTAAGGTCACCAATGGAGTGAATGCAGATAGGAAAGAAACAAAGCTCAGTAAATGAGACCTAAAACACTGCAAAATTTAGAATGAAGACTGATAAGGAGGAGTCATTGAAGAATTCTGGGAGACGCAGACATTGGGGGAAAACCAAGGGGGTTTGGGATCCTGATTTTCAAGTGAAAACAGTGTGTTTTTAGGACCAGGAACTGTCCATTAGATTTAAAAACATGAAGGTCATTGGTGATCTTGACACTGAATGAATAGAAAGCTGATATGATTTGGAAATTAAGCTGAGCTTGCCTCTATTCGTTAATAGAACTCTAGGTGGACACACTGACCTAAAGTCTTGAACACAGACAGAAACAGGACATGGCGTCTGAAGAAGCACCAGCCATATTGGGTAAAGTAATGAGGAATTTGCCCAGGGGAGTTCACTGATGAACAGGAGCTTGGAGAACTGCAGAGCTCATATTGCATTCATGTTACAGCCTGCAGAGGCAATGGCAGCTAAAAATAAGTCCATTGCCCACTTGGCTGATACTGTGGCATTAAAAAAAAAAATTATTCATATATTTTTATTTAAAAGTATGGCCAATATGTGTAATTCTATATAGAATGCTTTTGAATCTCATTTAAGATCTTTAGATTTCCCTTATGTCCCCTCAGAGCAGTTCCTTTTAGTACTCATAGCTTAAAACTACCATCTTGGTAATTATGTTTATTAAATGAATTAGGGAGTGAAAACAAAAAACTGTAGTCATTCAGTTTTCCTCTGGGGCAATCTTAAACTTCAGTTTATGCTGCTCATTCAACTTCATTCAGTTATACAACTTGGGATTTTTCAACAAAGCGGATTTAATCTTATACATCTTCCTGTGATACTGTCTAAATTGATGGAAGATGCCTGTAGAAAGGAGGTCAGCCCTCTTACTGTCTGGATTATACCTGAGACACAGCTTCTTCCATTTCCTACTATGGAAAATATCTATGCTTAGTAATTACCTAAGGCCATTAAAATATTTCTTCTTAGCCTACCCCAGGGTCCATGGCAATTTGCAGCTATGATGTATGGCTTTCATTATTAGTAAAACTAGAGATAGGTGTTCACCTTGAGTGTTCTCTGGAATTGGGTTATCCATGGGGGTATTGCTGGGATCAGACACAAAGGCAGAAGCATGTAATCAGATTATTAGCAAAGGGATAGGAAACCCATGGCATTAGTGGGCTGCAAAAAGCTTCTGATTGTAACAGGCTGATCAGAAGTTTTCTAAACAGCACTGTGTCCTTTTTCTTCAGTCAATATAGTTATCTCAGTAAAAAATAAAATAATTAAAAATACTTATTTCGCGTCTACTGTGAACAATTTTACCTTGCTACCTACAAAAGCGTCGATAACCACTTTTTGCTAATGGTGCCTCTACTGTTTATTCACTGTTCAGAGGCAATGTATTAACTAAGAATAATATCACAAGTGAAGGGGAAGATGTGAGGTTTTTCTCTGACATTACTAGCAGTGGGAGTCTAAGTTAGATCATTATTGTTTCAGACTCAGGTTACTTACAAAATGGAAACAGCATTTACCTCCCATGATGTAGACTAACAGTGCTTTTGACGTAATAGACTCATTTTAATAAGTGGTATGATTTCCCCATAAAATATTTTATTTACTATAAATCCTACCTGATGTACCAGACTCAACTGTAAATTGTAATCAATATTTTCAATAAAATTGAATCCTTTTTCAAAGGATTTATCTTATATGCAATCATATTAAAAATTATGTGACATGAGCACCTGATGTGTGCAGTGTGTGTGTGTGTGTGTGTGTGTGACAGAGAATCTACTTAGTGGACAAAGTTGTTGACTGCAGCCCTTTCAAATATGGGTGTTGAAGTTCTACCCTTTGACCCTACCTTGTTCCATAGTCCTTCTCTTAGAATACTCTTTAGTCTTCAAAGTGGCATTGGGGCATTGCAGGAGGGCATCCTCAAGGGGCATCCGGTAGGTGGTAGAGTTACCTTGCTCTTACTCACAGTGATGTATTGGAATGGACAGAGGGACGTTGCTGCTCTTGCGATATCTGGACACCAGTCCTTATCAGATTGGCCATCAAGGACGTTAAGTGGTGCTGAGGAACTCACAACAAACCTCTCTTTTCCACTCATCAACATATTCATGTCAGATTTTCCCCTCTTGGATGTCTTTTCCCAGTTGGGAAATAAGTCAAACTTTCATATCGTGATGTGTTTGCTGTGATATATAGGCTTCCCTGGTGTCTCAGACAGCAAAGAATCTGCCTGCAATGCAGGAGACCTGATTTCTATCCCTGGGTTGGGAAGATCCCCTGGAGGAGGGCATGGCAACCCCTCCAGTATCCTTGCCTGGAGAATTCCCATGGACAGAGGAGCCTGGCGGACTAGCCATAGTTCATGGGGTCGCAAAAGTCGGACACGACTGAGTGACTAGGCACAGCACAGCACACATAGCAACAACAGGGAAAAATAAAAAAAGCTTCTGTAGAATAAATTAGCTGTTCTGTATTATTTCTGCCACCTCCATTTTCTATTGGAAAGTGTTTGATTCAATGTATTTAGCCTCTGGGCTTCCCTGGTGGCTCAGCAGTAAAGAATCCTGCTGCAGTGCAAAGAAAGCATTAAGATCAGGGAGATCCCCTGGACAAGGAAAAGGAAGCCCGCTTCAGTGTTCTTGCCTGGGAAATCCTATGGATAGAGGAGTGTGGTGGAATACAGTCCATGGGTCAAAAAGAATCAGACACGAGGGAGCGACTAAATAACAGCAATGCTTAAGCCTCATCCTTACTGGTAGAATAAGACAGTTAAGGATATTGTTTCTCTATTAGATGAATAATTCCTGGAAGGAAAATATTTCCCCTCTGAGAAATACCACCGTGTCTTCAGATTTCTGAAACAAATGTAAGAAAGAAAATGGTCCATGGTCTTGTCTTGGAGGTTTGTCATGAAGTCACTCATGCTTGCATTCTGTATTTTTCCCCACAGCTTTATTCAGATATTCACATAGCATACAGTTCAATGACTTTAAGGATATTCACAGAATTATGCAGGCACCACAACTGTCGAATTTAAAATATTTTCATCACCTCAAAAGGAAGCCTCTTACCCATTAATGTCAGTTCTCTTTTCCTCCCTTTCCCAAAACCTAGGCAACCACTAATTATAGATTTGCCTCCTTTGGGCATTTCATATGATATAAATGGAATCATACAGTATATGATGACTGCCTTCATTCTTTTTGGAAACTGTTTTCAAGGTTTATCCAAGTTGCAACATGGACTAATGCTTCATTTTTTGTTGCTAAGTAATATATTTTTGTGTGGATATACCATGTTTTATTTACCCATTCTTTAGTTTAGCAACATTGATTTGTTTCTCATTTTTGGCTAAGGTGAATAATGCTGCTGTGGACACCCCTATATAAGCTTTAGTGTGGACATGTATTTTCATTTAGGTTAATACTTAGGAGTTGAGTTGATGGATCACGTGGCAGCCTTATGTTTAATCTCTTGAGGAACCACTAGACTTTTCCAAAGTGGCTGCACCATTTCCCAGTACCAGTGTCGGAATGTTCAAATTTCCCTGCAGCCTCATTGAAATTGCTACTATTTTTCTTTTTGATTATAGCCATCCTCATGGGTTTGAATGGATATGTCTTTTTATTTACATTTCCTCAATAGCTAATGATGCTGGGCATCTTTTCATGTGTTTGTTGACAATTTATGTGTATTCTTTTCAGAAATGTTCATTTAGATATTGTACAGATTTTAAAATTTGTGTTTACTGTTGAATTATCAGAGTTCCTTATATATTCTAGATACAATTGCTTAGCAGATGTATGCTTTGCAAATATTTTATCGCACTCTCTGTATTATCTTACTTTATATTCTTACTTTTATGCATTTATTTGAGGTATCCTTTAATGTACAGAGGTTCTTACTTTGATAGAGTCTGATCTACAGTACTTACTTTTCTTTCACATTCATAATTTTGGTGTCATTTCTATGAAAACCAAGGTCATGAAAATTTACTCCTATATTTATTCCCTTTTGAGAGGTTTATAGTTTTAGCTCTTACTGGTAGTTCTCTCATCTGTTTTGAGTTAGTTTTTGTGAAGATTGAGGTCTAGCTTTTTTCTTTTTCATATAGATATATAGTTATACCAGCACCATTTCTTGAAAAGATTCAGTTTTTCAACCATTGAATTGTCTTGGTACTTTGGTCAGAAATCAACTGATGATCATTGCAGTTGTTTAATTCTAGACCCAGTTCTATTCCACTGATTTAAATGTCCACCCTTATGCTAGAATCACAATGTCTTGATTGCCATACACTTCCAATATGTTTTGACATTGGAAATTGTGAGACCCAGTATTTTTTTTCCCCAAAATTGTTATGAGTACGCTAGGTCTTTTGTATTTCTATAGACTTGAGGATCAGCTTGTCAGTTTCTGAGAAATGTCAGCTAAGTTTTGGTAGACTGAATTGAATCAGTAAATTCATATGAATATTGCCATTTGACATTATCTTTAAATTCAGGAATGGAGTATTTACTTACGTCTTTAATTTCTTTTAGCAGTGTTTTGGAGTTTTCACAATATGAATTTTGTACTTCTTTTGTTTATTTTTAACCATTTTATTCTTTTTGATGTTGTAAATTAAATCGTTTCTTTAGTTTCATTTTTGGGATTGTTCATTGATAGTATATAGACATACAACTGATTTTTATGTATTGATCTTGTTCCCTGCCACCTTGCAGCATTTTTCAATTAGTTCTAATAGATTTCTAGTGGATTTCTTAGGATTTTCTATATGCAGAATCATGTTTGCAAGTAGGATTACTTCTTCCTTTACAGTATGCATGTCTTTTATTTCATTGTCTTTCCTGGATTGTCCTAACCAGAACCTCTAGTACTATGTTGACTAGCATAAGAACAGACATCTTTGTCTTGGTCCTCATCTTAGGGAGAAATTATCCAACATTAAAAGATGCTTGCTCCTTGGAAGAAAAACTATGACAAACCTAGATAGCATATTAAAAAGCAAAGACGTTACTTTGCCAACAAAGGTCTGTCTAGTCAAAGCTATGGTTTTTCTAGCAGTCATGGATGGATGTGAGAGTTGGACCATAAAGAAAGCTGAGTGCTGAAGAACTGAGCGACTGAGTGACTGAACAACAACGATCAAACATTTCATCATCAAATGTGACGCTAATTGTCACTTTTCCATAGGTGCCCTTTATTCAGTTGTAGGACTGTTCTCTATTTCTAGATTTGTTGCTGTTCAATCAGTAAGTTGTGTCCGACTCTGCAACCCCATGAAGTGAAGCACACCAGGCTTCCCTGTCCTTCACTGTCTCCCAGAGTTTGCTCAAACTCATGTCCATTGATTCACTGATGCCATCCAACCATCTTATCCTCTGTCATCCCTTTCTCCTCCTACCTTCAATCTTTTTCAGCATCAGTGAAATGACCAGTGAGTCATTTCTTCGCATGAGGTGGCCAAAGTATTGGAGTTTCAGCTTCAGCATCAGTCCTTGCAATGAACATTCAGGACTGATTTCCTTTAGGATGGACTGGTTAGATCTCCTTGCAGTCCAAGGGACTCTCAAGAGTCTTCTCCAACACCACAATTCGAAAGCATCAATTTATCAAGAATTGATGAATAGGTGTGGAATTTTGTAAATGCTTTTATTTTTAAACATTTATTGAGATGTTTGTGCACTTTGCCCTGTATTCTAATACAATATTTTGGTAGTTGATTCTTTTTTTAATGTTAAAACAACCTTGCATGCTGGTCTAAGTTCCATGTGGTCACTTAGCGATTATTTTTGTGTGTTCCTGTACTTAGCTTACTTATATTTTGTTGAGAACTGCTTAAAGTTGTCACAAAAAATATAGGGAGGAAATAGTTTATCTTTCAATATTTTTCTCATCTTTTTCTCCATGAAGAAAGATAGATGCACACACACACTCACATGTAATGTACTAGCAAAATACATTCTTGGAGTTTTTATTCAATTTGATGAAAATAATAACTTCTTCTTTACTGTTTGGTGGTTTTGGCCCCATTATTAATATAATATATTTATGATTTTATTACATTCTTCTCTCAGGGCATAGTGGTGTGAAGTAAGTGAACAGAATTGGTTCGAGGATCCAGAAATTGACAGAGTATGAAATACAGAATCCAGGCAAACTTTCAAAAACAAGAATAAAGTAAAAATTAGTGGGTGAGTATCTTAAATGATTGATTCTTCCATTGGACTTTACATTTATAAATCCTAGTTGCTTATTTGATCCAATGACACAGGATCATGGGAAGGAATGGCAGAAGGATGCTTAAACATTGTAAAGAGGAAATAGAGCTGAGAGTAGAGGGTGGGTTTTGTTTTTAGTCTCACTTAACCCATCATTGTGTCTCCTTGATGTTACAGCCATGGGCTCAGCAGCTCCCTTCTATGTTACAGCATCAAGCATTAGCCACGTTGAAAATCTTAGTAGAAATCTGGTACAATAAATCACTCCTGTCCTCTGTTCACGCTTTCCTATCCATAAAATAAAATTGTTGTGCTAACTTTCCTAACAAATCCTGGCATCCTGAATACCTTACCTATAGTTACCTACTCAGTAACTCTAGGTCAGGTTCATATGTTTTAATTAATACTAACACATTTAATTCTTGACATCATGAGGAGGTTTCTTATGAGATGAGGTATCATTATCCCCATTTTATAGATGGGGAAACTGAAGCTTAGCATGTACTTTGCTTGGAATCATCCAGGGAATAAGGCGGAATCTGAACCTCGCCAACTCCAGAGGTAGTATTCTTACTATTATGCTGTCAGAGATCTGATTCCTTTGTGTCTGGGAAGTAGTATATGAAAAATAGCTGATACCTAAATTAGTTTAATAAATTAATTGCATTGTGTAGAGTTGGTAAGGTTGTATTGGTTTTTCTTCTCAAACCAAACCACATTTCATCTTGAACCCACTAATCAGAGAGAAGATGGTAACTACAGTCTCTTTTTAAATAATATCTTATATGGAAATAAGTCTAATTTTTTGAATGGCACTCTTTCATCCTCCAGTGAAATTTATTTATACTTCCCATTAGGTCCACCACATGTCATGGTGAGGGGAGAAAAAAACCAGTTCTTAGCTCTCATAAAATCCAGCATTGATGACTTCAAGTTGATGTAGTAACACTGGCGAATGAGGGAAAGGGGTAGCCAATGCAATCACAATCTTACATGATTTGTTCTGGTGTGGACAGAGCCTGATAAGTAAGGTTCAGAGGTCTACACACTCGAGTTTAGGATTTGTCGTACCATCGTTCAGTCACTTCACTATAAGGAACTGTTTATTTACTGTTTATTATCGCAAGTTCTAAAACCACATTGCACATTAGTATCCTCTGGTGCGTGTTGTGAGTCTGATGTTGGCTGCTGTATTTGTATTTGCAATGACTCTGGTCTGCCCTTTGCCCCCTGTCATCCAATATAAAAAGTGACCCAACATTATGCAGCAAAATGTGCTCCTAATATCAGTTGGAAGTTGGTATTAAAAAACTGTGGCATGGTAATGCTTTGCTGTTTAAAAATTAAGTGAGGTTAAGAATGATTATAGAGAAGGTCACCGGGTATAGTGGAAGTTACTCTGGACCTGAAGCCAGGCGCTGCAGGATGCCCAGTATCACAGCCTGACCTGGGTCTGAGAAATTACAAAATGTGGGGGCAGGTCAGGGAGCAGGGGGATGACCCCTCGCAATAGAAGACCCATGCTGATGGTACGACTTCCACCAAAGGGGGTACCCAAAGTTCAAATAACACTTTAAAATGAAATATGGCAAACTCACATTCATTAAAAATTAATAATATTTAGTTCTAGTGAGTATTCATGGAAATGGACACTCATGTATTTCTGACATGAGTAACAATATTTTCCCAGAGTGTAATTTGGCAGTATTGTTCAAGAGTTGCTATATTTTCATTGGCATATTCATCTATAATTTTTTCATGGACATGTTTGTATGTCATCTTGTTTGCTAAGTTATCATTTCTAATGGCCACATTATATTCTGTTATGTGGATGTACCACACGATTTCTTAAAATCACATACTCCATTATTGTACTATTAAGTTTCCAATTTCCTACTATCATAAGTGAATCTGTTAGTAAGAGTTGGTAAAACATGTTTTGAAATTAGGAGATGACAATTGTTAAACCCAGAAGTTAGGTACATTGATATTTATTACACGAGTATTCTACTTTTGCGTGTGCTTGAAATTTTTTCCAATAATTGAAATCAGTTAATGTAGTTTTGGCTGTAGCAAGTCTTTGTTGCTTTGCCTGGACTTTCTCTAGTGGCGGAGAGTGGGGGCTGCTATGCATCTTGGTGCATGTGCTTCTCACTGTGGTGGTCCCTCTTGTTGTGGAGTGCAGGCTCGGTAGTTGTGGCGTAGGGGCTTAGTTTGCCCCACAGCTTGTGACTGACTCAATCTGATCAAGGATCGAACCTATATCCCCTGCATCCTGTCTACTGCACCACCAGGGAAGTGCAGTAATTTTTAAATAATCAGACTTGATTAGTGGCTAGGTTATATAAATTGGGGAGGGAGGGAGTGAACTTTGGTTGTGGCGTTCAGAATCAAAAGTAGAAATATTCGTTAGGTGTGTTGGTGCCTTGTGATGGGAACAACTGCACGTCTTTACTTTATCTGGCTTTGAGAATTAGCCTCTTAGCATCCCAGAACTCAGAAGAAAAAACTGACCTCATACACATAGCTTGGAAAGACGATTGACTCTGATATAAAATGTGTCCTGGTATAGAATGTTGTATTCTTGAATGGGCCAGTCTGGGTCTTGTGTCTGTTGCTATTCCTAAAACTTCTGGTCTCCCATGAGATCTTAGGACTGACTCACTTAATCTCCTGACTTCCAGTTCTTGCACTTTCTACTCTCCTCCTTTAGTCTAAGAAGTAGAAATTCAGGGAATCTCTTTCAGGGAAGCGCTGAGTCATCTTGTGGGCTGGGCTCACACCTAGGAAATCAACCCGTGTTAGGGATTAAACTAATTGAAAACAAGCCTCTGAGGTCTTCCCAAATTAACATAACTCCTTGACCAGCACAAGTTGCCTCTCTTTGTACAACAGGTGGTCCCTCTGAAATCGTGTGCTAATTGAACTTATAGAGATCTAACGCTATGTTAATAATTCTTTGGAAGACATTTAATGTTGGCGTCTTCTAACACATTTCTGTGACCATGAATCACCTCACCCCCCTTTCATCTCTTGGTAAATCTGGATGTGGGTTTAGTATATCAGTGGATCAGCCATGTCACAGTCCAAGTAGAACATTTCTGTCAACCTAAAGAGAAACCACTCGCCCACTCTCCCTTTCAATCCACAGACCTAGACAACCACTATTTCAGTCTCTATAGATTTTCCATTTCTGGATGTTTTATATATATGGATCCTATAACGTGTGCATTTTTATATCTTACTTTTTTCACTGAGCGTGATATATTTGAAACTCACCATGTTTTAGTGTGTATCAGTATTTCTGTTGCGTTTTATTGCCCAATAGTTTTCCATTGAATGGATATATATTTTGCTAGTCTATTTACCAATTAATAGACAGTTGGATTCTTTACACTTCAGGGTTATTGTGAATAATGCTGCTATGAACATTTGTGTACAGTCTTTGTATAGACATATATTTTTACTTGTCCTGGGTAAATACTTAGGAGTGGAATCCTGGTATCACGTGATAACTGTGTGTTTAAATTTTAAAGAAACTGCTGACAGTTTTCCAAAGTGGTGGTGTCATTTTATATTCTCAACAGCAATATACGATGGTATTTCTTTATGCCATCGCTGACTCTAGTATTGTCTGGTTCATAGACATTTCAGTGAATAATGGCGGGGTGGGCATTTCTACCAAGGCTGTGATCTAGACTGGAATATAGATGGGTCTTAGCATCATGTTTTCATTTTGACCTTTTTCCTGCTTACGACATTGGAGCGTTCAAGATCCACCTGGACCAGACAGTCACACTTTGAAGCAAAATTACAATAATGTGCTGGTGTCTATGCATGCCTGTATCCTTGGTAAATGCACTTCCAATTGGAGACACTGTTTTTCCTTCTTTGCTTTTATAAAATATTGAATTGAATTCTTTATTATGTTCAAGTAAAACATTAATTTTAGCTTATGGAGGTAATTTTCTCAGCTCTTGATACCTTGCTTGGGTTTCCCTAGTGGCTCAGCTGGTGAAGAATCCACTTGGAATGCGGGAGACCTGGGTTCTATCCCTAGGTTGGGAAGATCCCCTGGAGAAGGGAGTGGCAACCCATTCCAGTATTTTGGCTTGGAGAATTCCATGAAGTGTATCGTCCATGGGGTCGCAAAGAGTCGGACACGATTGAGTGACTTTCACTTTCACTTGATACCTTGTTTAAATATTCACTAGTAAAGAGACTTGACATTAATGGAAGAAAGAAAGTCTTAGATTGTGCAACACTCATTTGGAAGAACTGAGGAGAGGAATGGGATTTTTGAATCAACTGATGACTTTCATCAGGAAATAAGTCACACTTTGAGAGTCATTTTATCTTTCACCTAACATAGCTTTACCAAAAATTGTTAAAATTTTTAACGTTTTATATTTAAAATTTTTAACATTTAACCTTTTAACATTTTAAATTTTTTTCCAGCATGAATTGCAAATTGAATGACCTGGTTTCCCTCTTTATATTGTATGCAGGCATACCACACAAACTTGGCCTCCTGACCCCAGGGATTCTTATAATATTACTGTCAATTCATCAAAGCTGTTCAGTGTTCTGTGCCATGGAGCACAGAAGAGAAATGAAAGTTCCAGTTTTACCCTTCAAGCATGAACACTTTAGGTGGGAAGACACAAGTTAGGGCAGTAAATCACAATGCTTTAAAATAAATTGCAAAACTGAATATATCCTAGGAGTACAAAGGTGGACTCTAAGGTGTGGTGGTGAGAACTCTGAGGGATAGTTTCATGGTCTAAATTGGAGATAATGCAAAATACAAAAATTTATAGAATTCCTACTAATGTAGAATTGGAAGGAACCTAAATTATCCTGATATCTGCCTGAGCAAATATCATATTTTCTGTCATAAGTTTAAAAATTGCATGTATCTCAACAATGGTAGGAAAGGAAATTTGGATAGCAGAAGTAGATGGGTATTATTGTCTTTGTCTCTGTTATTATTATGCCCATCTTCTTAAAAAAAATTTATTTTATTTTGAAGTATAGTTGATTAACAGTGCTATGTTAGTTTCAGATGTACAGCAAAGTGATTCAGTACACATATACACATGTCTATTCTTTTTCACATTCATTTCTCATTTAGGTTATTATAGAACATTGAGCAGACCATGCTGCAGAACAGGTCCTTGTTGGTTATCTATTTTAAATATAGCGGTGTGGACATGTCAGTCCCAAACTCTCAGTCTGTCCCCTGCCCCATCCTTCCCACCTGTAACCCTAAGTTCATTCTTTAAGTCTGTGAGTCTATTTCTGTTTTGTAAATAAATGCATCTGTATCATTTTCTAAAAATCCCACACAAAGTGCTATATGATAGGTGTCTGCCTTTGACTTACTTCACTTAATGTGATCATCTCCAGGTCTATCCATGTTGCTGCAAATGGCATTACTTCATTCTTTTTACTGGCTGAATAATACTCTGTGGTATATATGTGCCACTGTCTTAGGTAAGAGAAAGAAAAGGGAGGAAGGGGTCTCAATCTAGGACACCTTCAGTTATGAGTTGCTTTTCTCTGTGACTGAATTTTGTCCCTTAAATGGGTAGTTTAGCATACTTCTCCAGTTGCTTTTAACCAGCCTCTGCTTCATGTAAACCAAGGGCATGTATATTTGGGGACTAAGACACAGGTTGGAAAAATTCTGAAAATTACGTCAGTTAAAACCAATCAAGAGACAAACAAAAAAACTCAATCTTTTACTTCTGTAACTTGAAATCTCTTGCAGGTTCAAAAATTCACAAAGACATTATTTTCATTTTTTTTTTAAAGGTGTGATTGCTGATTGGTTTCAGTTTAGTTATACCTGAAAGTATTTTTTAGGAGAGAATAAAAAGTCCTCCAGTAGATAAATTGACATATTCTATGCTATCATTTTGTTTTCAATATAAAGTCATTTAAGATATACATATTTTTTTCTTGGCTCCTTCGTTCAAAGCATACACTTTAATATTCTATCTACAGATGTCATTAAGTCCACCATAAAATTAGAGGCAGACATTTATCAATTTCATAAAATAACAAAAGCTTGTGTTCTTTTAGATATTGATAACAACTAGATCATATATATATATATATAGATAGATAGATAGATAGATAGATAGATAGATAGATATAGAACCTTAACTAAATTTGAAGATGAGAAAACTGAATCTTAGAGAAGTAAAATCTTCCAAGATCACACAGCTAGTTAGAGACAGAGGCTAGATTCAAAATGAGATCTGTCTGCCCAAAATTATAAAATTTTGTTTCATTTATTCCAAAGTTAAAATACCCTCATAATCTAAAAATCTGATCATGCTATTATGTTAGCACATAATAAAGTACAAAATTAGCAGTAAGCATTTTCTAAATATTGCTTATAACATGTTCTCATAAGAAAGTCCACCATTGGTAGTTGCTTTATACTCTTTTAGGTTTAGCTTTATCTAGATCATTGTTGTTCAAAATAAAGCAAAGAATTATATAAAAAATAGTAAAATTGGTTATTTATAGCCAGTAGGTTTATGGGTTTAAAAAATTTTCTTCTTTTCCTATTTCCCAAATTTATTCATTTTTAAAATAGCTGCTGTAATTTAGTTGCCTATTATAAGATAGTATATTATATATTTTTTCACTGCTCTGCCGTCTGTGCCTGGAATAGAGTTAGTACCCAGTGAATACATGTTGACAAAATGAATGGATGAAAACTGTGAATGAACTGTGCTAACTTTCTTACATAAATTGTTTCTTTTTTAAGTCATCTTTTAACATGAAGACACGTTATCATCCTTTAACATGAAGCAACTATAGGTCAGAATGGTTAAGTAACGTGTGTGAAATCAAATGGCTAGTAAGTAAGGAGTTGACATTTAAAAGCAGTCTGTCCTATTGTTGTGATGATGGAGATTTTTATTTTTACATTTGGAAACTCAGTAATTCTGTAAGTTTAGCATGAACTCCTCTGGAAGGTGGGTAATACTGAATGGACCCAGCTTGTTTCTAAGACAAGTGTTTGACAAACTCAGATGCGTGGTTTAGTGAACACCCAGAGCCAGACCTCTCTTATATCCTACTATGGGAACAACACCTCAGATGGAATGAGAGGGTTCTGGAAACTGTCTCCTGTCACGCTGGGAAATGTGTACCTGGGTGAATCCTAAAGTCTCTGCTTACTTTCCTACCTACCAGTATCCAGTTTTTAAAATTAGAAAAGGAAGAAGAAACTAAGCCTTTCCCTTCTTCAGACCAGCATTTTTCTGTATCAATAAAAGGCCGACGGAAGCAGCAGGCCTCCAACTAATTGACTCTGTTGTGTTCTGGGCTCTCACTGGCTTTTTCACTAAGGCGTAAGAACAAGCCCCAGATGGTTTCTCTAAACCTAACCTCTGTGCTCCAGGACCTGGCCAGTCCATCTGGCCTTTCATGCCTATTAATAGATTTTTCACCTGAGCCCCAGAAGTCAGGACTGGAAATGTGCTTGTTTTATTGGTTCCTGTGTGGTCAAGAGATAAATCATTGAAGACCACTGGAAAGATTTAAGCCAAGCTGTGTCTCTTCCCAAAGATAGCAGCAGTTCCTGGCTGTGTGGCCTTGTGTTAACTCCTTTGTCTTGCTGGGCCAGGCAGAACTCTGAGAGAGATTCATTAGATCATGCTTAAAGTGCCTTCATTCTCATTCTACATGCAAGTAATCCTGATTTTCCTCTACTGCTTCCTCTTTTCCCAACCTTGTTTTAACCATGATAATGATCATGTTAAACCTTCTGAATTATTTGCCCTTCAGTGGACAGATGTTACAGGCAACAAATGTTATGTTATAATATTCATGATAATAGTTTCCATTTATCTAGTACCGCCAATCCTGTTAAGGTATGTATAAAGTATCTATATTTTATAGATGACTGTCTAAGAAAGAGTAACTAACTTGCCCACTTAACACATAGCCGTGTTAATGGTAGATCCAGATAGGAGCCTTCTTCTGTTATCAAACCCATGCTTATTTAAAACTATACCAAATTCTCTATTACTAACATTTATAATCATGGCTTTACTCTAGTGGCTTAGTGTTTTCTTCTCTTCTGAAGCTGACTGTGGTTTGCAGCGAGGAGGATCACATGGTGTCCTGGAAAGAGCAGGGGACATTGTGGGTGTATACATTTTGACCCCTCCGTATCTCCATTAAAAATGCCAGTAGGATAAAAAGTGTAAGAAAAAATAAGACAAGTGTCAACATGAGAGTCACTGAAAGATCACATTCAAAGCGAGAACAAATAAACATGGGCCAGCCAAGCAACCAGAGAACACCTGTTCCCCCCAAGTAAAATGATTGGGAAATTTGCCACACTTTTATGCTCTGCAAGGAGATCC
Organism: Antilocapra americana; assembly: GCA_007570785.1. NCBI lineage: Eukaryota > Metazoa > Chordata > Mammalia > Artiodactyla > Antilocapridae > Antilocapra > Antilocapra americana. The sequence goes on along the minus strand of ML663010.1, from coordinate 16,231,997 downwards.
CACCAGTCCATCCTACGGGAGATCCGTCCTGGGTGTTCATTGGAAGGACTGATGCTGAAGCTGAAACTCCAGTACTTGGGCCACCTCATGCGAAGAGCTGACTCATTGGAGAAGACCCTGATGCTGGGAAAGATTGAGGGCAGGAGGAGAAGGGGATGACAGAGGATGAGATGGCTGGATGGCATCACCAACTCGATGGACATGGGTTTGGGTGGACTCCTGGGGGTTGGTGATGGACAGGGAGGCCTGGTGTGCTGCGGTTCATGGGGTCGCAAAGAGTTGGACACGACTGAGTGACCGAACTGAACTATGCTCTGAAACAAATCATATAAGAGTTATTTCCTATGTCTATATGAAGAGTATGGGATGTGACTAAAATGTCCCTGGTGGCTCAGATGGTAAAGAATTTTCCTGCGATGCAGGACACCTGTGTTTGATCCCTGGGTCAGGAAGATCCCCTGGAGAAGGGAATGGCTACCCACTCCACTGTTATTGCCTGAAGAATTCCATGGACAGAGGAACCTGGCGGGCTACAGTCCATGGAGTTGTAAAAGAGTGGGACATTACTGAGCAATTAACACTTTCACTTTTCACTCATGCTCTAAAACATATCATATCATATAAGAATTATTTCCTATCTCTATATGAAGAGTATGTGATGTGGTTAAAATGTCATAATGGATAAAATATTTAATATTTTATATATTTTAGTTCTGATGAAAAATGATCATTTCCCTAGTCTTCAAGTTTGATTTTAGTGGCTGTCTCAGGACATTATCCTTCTTATTAAATTACTCTTTTGAATGGCATTGATGTCAACTGTTCTTTTTCATTGCTACTAGTCACTAATGTCATCTTGCAAATAAAGTAATAAATACCTCATGGTCTAAAAAAAAAAAAAAACTATTTCTTGAAAATTTGGACCTTTTCTCATTGTTTGAGGTTAAGAGTTTTGTACTATTAACTCAGCAGTCTCTAAACTTTTTTGTCATACATTTATAATAAAGAATTTTGGAAAATTTATCCCAGTATATGACTATGTTGTGGTTGTTCAGTCACCAAGTCATGTCTGTCTTTTCGCCATCCCATGGACTGCAGCATGCCTGGCTTCCCTGTCTCTCACCAACTCCCAGAGTTTGCCCAAGTTCTTGTCAATTGCATCAGTGATACCATCCAGCCATTGCATCCTCTGTCACCCTCTTCTCCTTCTGCCTTCAGTCTTTCCTAGCATCAGGGTCTTTTCCAGTGAACTGGCTATTTGCATAAGTATTGGAGCTTCAGCTTCAGCATTTGTCCTTCCAATGAGTATTCAGAGTTGACTTCCTTTAAGATTGACTGGTTGGATCTCCTTGCAGTCCAAGACTCTTCTCCAGCACCACAGTTCAAAAGCGTCAGTTCTTCGGCACTCTGCCTTCTTTATGGTCCAGCTCTCACAACCGTATGTGACTACTGGAAAAACCATAGCCTTGATGATAAGGACCTTTGTTGACAAAGTGATGTCTTTGCTTTTTAACACACTTTCTAGGTTTGTCATAGCTTTCCTGCCAAAAAGCAATCACCTTCTAATTTCATGGCTGCAGTATATGAATTTTGGATTGAGTCCTCCCCTGTACTGACCTGCTACTAATAAGAGCACTCCCATTAAGTATATATTAAATATTAGTAAGCATACTTTTTTCTCTATTATTTTACATACAAATAAATGTAATGGTAGTTGTAATATTTTCTTTTCACATCCTATTGATTTACTTTGTGCATCCTTTTATTTATATACTAATACTACCCTTGTTGTTGTCCAGTGGCTGAGTTGTGTCCAGTTATTTGCGATCCCATGGACTGCAGCATGCCAGGCTTCCCTGCCCTTCACTATATCCCAGAGTTTGCCCAAGTTCAAGTCCATTGAGTCAGTGATGCTAATTAACCATCTCATCCTCTCCTGCCCTCTTTTCCTTTTGACTTCGGTCTTTCCCAGCATCAGCTTTCCCTCAGGCTACAGTAATCTGATATTTTCCTCCCTATCATATCCCTACTTAGTTGCTTCCCAGATCAAAGCTGTTGTGAGGCCATCTTCTGAGGGTCCTGATGTATACAGAGGGTGTGATGTAGGGAAATGGTTTATGGGGAATGATTTTAGCCTTTTCCTAATACCTTGGGCTTCCCCACTGCCTTCCAAGGGCCAGTTATTAAAGCCTTTTTCTTTTTCTCTGTTACTTAAAGCTAAACAGAAACCACTGATTTGAAAACTAGTCATCCAGTCTACTAGTTTGTCTCAGGAATTTGTTGTAAATGATGCAATGAATAAACACATTAAAAAAAAGCATGGCGTTTTTTTTGTAGTTTCACACAGCAGACCATAAAAAATATATATACTTGGCTGGCAGTAAAATCTATCAAAGTTTTTCAACAGCCCCATATTTTTTACATTCCTTTGCTGCCACCAGCAGCTGCCTGTACATATGTTCCTTGATTTTATGGGTGCATTACAACAGCATCAAAGCTGCTGTAACATTGCAGGCACGTTTTTATGGGGAGCAATTTCAGCACCACGCCATCCGGCTGGCCCACCCGGCCTTCTGTTGCTGGAATGGATGGCAAAGGCATTTGATGAAAGGGAGAAAGCATAAGATAGGGAGTGGGTGGTCCAAGATGAATGCTGCCTTTCCTTCCTGCTAGAGGAAGGGGCTTGGCATTTGCTTGCTTCAGTAACTCATCAAGGTAACCAACTTCCCTAGGCATGGCCAGGAGGACAAAGCATTGGAGCAGCCTCATTTCTTTGGGGAAATAGTCCATGAAGAAGCAAGTTATGACCTCCATAATGACAACATGATACGTGTATATGACTGAAGAACAGTGTTATGTTCCATTATGGTGTATGACTGTATCACTGTTGTCATCACATGTAATAATTATGTAATGATGTCATTAATATGGAATATTTAGGCTGCATATGCAGGCTTCCCAGGTGGCACTAGTGGTAAAAGAATCTGCCTGCCAATGCAGGAGACGTAAAGAGACATGAGTTCGATTTCTGGGTTGGGAAGATGCCCTGGAGGAGGGCATAGCAACCCTCTCCAGTATTCTTGCCTGGAGAATCCCCATGGACAGAGGAGCCTGGCGGGCTACCGTCCGTAGGTCGCACAGTCGGGCACAACTGAAGAGACTGAGCGCGCACTCATGCAAGCACAGGTTGTATCTACAGGAGGGACACATGTCTGGGGACATTGCATCTGGGCGGCTCCTTTTTACTCTAGATAGCAAATGAACGGATGGTGTGTAAGTGGCCTTGTATTCAAGTCCTTCAGGCCCCCGGACACCAAATCCTTCCCCCAGACTTATCTCCGCTCTCTGTACCGGCCACAAATTTGAACCTCTCCAGCCTCTGCCTCATTATAAAAAGTGCCAGGGACTGAGATTAAGGGGGAAGGATGAAGGGGTGTGTGTAAAAGAGGAGACGGAGACTTCCTTCTTGGCTCAAAGGACGTTAGCTTATGTCGCCACCTTTCAGACTGAACAAAGACTCTTAAAGGAAGTGAGGAGACCCACTTATGTTCTTGCTGAAATCATGGTTTAATACAGGAATTTCTAGAATGGGATGTCAGTCTGTACTGGTTCCAGTGTAGTAAAAGCCAGTATCCTGCAAGTGATCTTAGGTTTCAACTAACCAGATATTATCTAACCACTTTGAGCATTACCTAGATGTTCATTGATTGATTATAATTTTTAAACAGTACACATCTAAGTGTATATTCTCATTCAGCTTCTACCATTCTAGGCTCTATGCTGAAAGCTGCCTGGAAATATGCTGGTTTCTTGATGCTAATCAATCTTGAATACTTTTCATAGAAAAAAACACAGCATTTGTGGGTGCTGAAAGGGAGCCCTGAAATTGGTGAATGCACCCTCAGTCCACCTTACATCTTACACAGAGGTGCAGAGAGAGGGAAAGGCAGTTTCTTCAGAGTACAGAGCAGACTGAAGAAGCTGTCAGAAGTGAAATCATTGGACATCTTTTCCACTGAATGTTTTCAGAGCTGCTTTTAAATTTAGACTTGGAAGTCAGAGTGTCCTTACCCTCTGGGTCGTTACTTCTGATTTGCCTTTCATGCACTCAGATAGTCCTTCTCAAAACTAGTGAGTGTTTAGGGCATATTTTTCCAGGAGCGGTGATGGATTGGCATCAAGCCCATAGTAAACATCTTTCTCTTAATCTGTTGGGCAGGGCCACACCTTTTGAATAGATACACAGCCTGTATAGACGTTCCATGTGCTCTTTCTGCCTTCTCTTTGCACCATCGTGAACATTTAACATTCTTCCAGTGATCCAAACATGATCTGGCTTCATCCCTGTCAATTCCTCTCCTGATATTTTAAACTTAAAAAAAAAAAAAAAATCACAGACTCACTAGTATCCTGTTGTGTCACAGGTGTAACTCTCTTGGTCTCTTTTTGAATATAAATATGTAAAAAATCAAAATGTATACTGTCTTGACATTATTGTTTTAATTACTTCTCAGAAACTTTGTACTTTTTAGGGGAATCTTCTGTATTTTTTTTATGCTTGGCATCTCTTTTTTTCATAATACCCATTCCTTCTACCACCACCTCAGTTGAAACCCCAAATTAGAAGGTTATCCTGGTTTGCATCTTCTAAGGAGAGTGAAAGGAAAAAGAAACTTAAAAAAAAAAATAAGGATAACTCAAGAAACAGACTCTACTCTAGGCACATTACAAATAGGTTTTTCATCTTTACAATAAGTTTTCAAGTTCAGTGTTGTTTGGCATTTAACAGATGAAGAAGAGGCTCAGAATACCTCAGTTACTCCTGCAGATTTTCATGGATAAGCAGTAGCACAGACAGATTCCAACCCGTCCATCTAGCTTCCAAGCTCATGTTCTTTCTATTGTGTCATGTGGCCAGGCTGTACCTGGAACACATTTATGTCATTTCTCTCATTTACTCCTCACAGTAACTCTCTGGGATGTGTGTTTTAAGTCCATTTTACAGACAAGGAAACTGAGGCTGAAAGGTGTTGCACAATCTGTCCAAGGTCACTAAGCAAGTAAGCAGTAGAGCTGAGGTTCTGGTCTAACTCCAGAGTCCATGCTCTTCCTAAATAACCATCTGCCTTTTAAGTGATGGGCTCCCCTGGTGGCTCAGATGGTAAAGAATCTGTCTGCAATGCAGGAGACCTGGGTTTGACCCCTAGTTCAGGAAGATCCTCTGGAGAAGGGAATGGCTACCCATTCCAGTATCCTTGCCTGCATAATCCCAAGGACAGAAGAGCCCAGCAGGCTACACTCCATGGGGTCCCATGATTGGACAGTTAAGTGACTAACACACAATTTACATATTAATTGATGAGACCAGAGACAGAGGAGGGGGAAGTTTTACAAAGTTTACAGCCATGGGGTCACAGAGAGTCAGACCTGACTGAAGGATGATCAGTTTCTTTTAAGTGACAAGTATTTATGGACTCTATTTGGATCATATTGCCAATTTTCAATTATGTGTTTAGAAATTAAACTATATATTATTATTATTTTATTGCAAAGGCAGTTAGCTATTTAGATATGTTCAAGTTATTTCCCTGATATCCCTGAATGGTGGGGAGTAAATGAAGACCTGAAGAAAGGTATGGAGCTGTCTAGCCAGAAGAAATGGCACCCAAGGGAAGAAGCGACTGAGGTTTCCAATTTTTTCAAGGGTTGCCATATGAAGAACTTTTATTCTAAATGACTTAATAGATTAGAAGTATAACAAATGATGAGCATAAGCTACAGAGAAAATATTTTGGATGAATATAAAGAATATAAAGCTCTCTAGAAGTCGGAGCTGTCACAATATGGAATAGGCCATCTCGGAACGTGGCTGTGTTCAGGAGTTGCAGGGCAACCACTTGGCAAGGCTACAGTAGGGGAGACCTGCTGACATTTGAGGTCCTTGAGATTGGATGATTTTCTGACATAGCTTTGCATCCCAGTGTATTCATTACTGGATGCTTGCCTGCTTCTTCTGCAGAATATGGGATGCGTTCCGTAAGAGTTGGCACAGGTGGTTTCAGGAAAGGGAGAGCCAGGGAGGGTGGATCTCTGTCTCAGTCTTCATCACCCCGGGAGTGTCAGTCCACAACCCAAAGGAGTGAAGTGCTTCAGTGCCAAGAGTCATCATGGGCCTTCACCAAGTCCTCGGCAGACAGAGGGCAGGGGTACAATCTGCAGTGTTTCTTTTCATTTATATTTTCCTGTGTCTTGGTGTTACAGTCATCAGAAAAGAAGGAAGAAACACTTCCTGCCTATTGTTCTGAAAGAGCACAAAGTAACTAAAACTCCAGTTTTGAGTGAGATTATCATTTGCAGCATGATACGTTTCTTGTTTGAATAGCAATCATGAAATCATTATATATAACAATGGTAATAGTGATGAAATGATAATGGTCATTTATTGGGAGGTTAGCTTTTAGAGAATCTGCCTGCAATGCAGGAGACACCAGTTTTATTCCTGGGTCAGGAAGATCCCCTGGAGAAGGGATAGGCTACCCACTCCAGTATTCTTGGACTTCCCTGGTGGCTCAGATGGTAAAGAATCCACGTGCAACACAGGAGACCTGGGTTCAATCCCTGGGCTGGGATAATCACCTGAAGGGAATGGCTACCCACTCCAGTATTCTTGCCTGGAGAATTCTGTGGACAGAGAAGCCTGGCAGGCTACAATTCATGGGGTCGCAAAGAGTCAGACACGACTGAGCAGGTTTTACTTCATTTACTTACTGTATTTTAGATCTATTTATTCCTGATTTCTTACAGAGGAGCACAGTAAGCTGTAAAAAGTTTCTGCATCTAGGTCACACAGCCATGAAATGGCAGAGCGAGGATTCATTATCTAGGTTTGTTTGATATCAAAGCTTGTGTTCTTTTATTTTTGTTGCTAATAATTTTCCATCACTTATGGTATTTCTTATCCCTAGTGGCTCAGGCAGTAAAGCATCTGCTTGCAATGTGGGAGACCCAGGTTCAATCCCTGGGTCGGGAAGATCCTCTGGAGAAGGAAATGGCAACCACTCCAGTATTCTTTCCTGGAAAATCCCATGGATGGAAGAGCCTGGTAGGCTACAGTCCATGGGGTCACAAAGAGTCGGACACGACTGAGCGATTTCACTTTCACTTTCATATATTTGTCCTAAATTGCTTCTGTTGTTTCTGACTCTTGGTGACCCTATGGATGGTATGGATCCTATGGACCATAGCCCACAGGTCTCCTCTTTCCATGGGATTCTCCAGCAAGAATACTGGAGTGGGTTGCTTGCCATTTCCTACTCCAGGGGAAATGCCTGACCCAGGAATTGAACCTGCATCTCTTATGTCTCCTGCACTGGCAGGCAGGTTCTTTACCACTAGCGCCTCTTGGAAAGCCCCATTTATATAATGAGGTTTATTAATATTTCTCTATTGGTAGATTGTATCTTTTTGGATGAGATGCTATGAAGGAAGGTCTCTTCTGGGGATGTTTCTCAACCAAGTGGGCTGTCCATCTATACCCACCCAGGGCAGAAGAAAGAACACTGCCCTCAGTCTAGTTACATTATTTCCTTTTCACTTTAAATGTCTTTGTTTTTTTTAAATTGAAAGGCTGTCTTAGTTTGTGTTCCCTGAAAGCAGAACCTGAAACAGGTAGTTGGGAGGAAGGAGTTTTTTTATTAGGAGGCAATCTTAGGGAGGAGATGTGAAGCCCTAAGAAAGGAAGAAAAGCTGACAGAAGGGGAACATTATTGAGGTCACTGCTGTAGGCAACAGAGTTCACTTCTGATATTTCTGAGCAGCCTGCCTGATGTGGCCCAGGATCATCCTCCCGGAAGATGGGAGACTGGAGCACCCACCCCACACTCTTATCCCCTGGTTGTTGAGAGTCACACCCAACAGTTAGTTCTACTTGCATGATGCTCAGTGAGCTGACCATGGAGCAGAACATGGAAAGGAAGGACATGTGCTTGAGATGGGAAATGGCACCGGACTGTCCAGCCCACTTGCAGTTGAATTGCCATTGAAATTCCACGTAGAATTTTGAAATCCATGCAGCTTTTGATCTGGAGTTATATGCAACCACTTAGCCTAACCCCAATGCTTCCCTGAATAATTGGTAAAGAATCCACCTGCAATGCAGGAGACCCAGGTTCAATTCCTGGGTCAGGATGATCCTCTGGAGAAGGGGGTGGCAACCCACTCCAGTATTCTTGCCTGGAAAATCCTATGGATGGAGAAGCCTAGTGGGCTACAGTTTATGGGGTCGCAAAGAGTCAGACTCGACTGAGCGTCTGAACATAACCCAACTCCATTTTTTTCAGTGGTGAGAGCTGAGGTCCAGGAGAGAAATCATTTATCTAAGACCCACAGTGAATTAGTGGGTAAACTGAGCCTCAGATTTGCATCCCCTGCACTCTGTATCTCTGGGCTCGTTTCCTAGTTGATGCTAATTAGTGCCTAATTATTGACTACTATCTCTATGTAGCCTGAAAGTTCTGAAGATGGTTTTCTCATCTAAAAGCTTCTTGAGCCTTTTCAGAGGCTACCCTAACAGGGTTGCCTTATCTGTGTTTGCTAATTCCTCCCGAGACTCCAGGATAAGAGGGATCAGGATGATAATCAGGGGGAGGCAGGCGGCTCCTTCTCCAGGACTGTGCCATCTCTCATATGCTCATCTCTGCCCCTTGTAATCCTCTCGCTCTGCCATTGCCAGCTGCATTTGCGTCTATCTATTGTGCACAGCAAGAGCTCCGACAGTGATGGCGAGGGATTGCCAGACGTGAAATCCAATAAGGCAGCGGAGTTCCATCTTCTGAACTAAGAAGCCTGGTAATTAAGGCAGTATTTACAATGCAATAAAGGCAGAGCCAATTACTGGCAAATGAGATTGAGACAATGCTGTCTCCCAGTGAAACTAGACTGGGATCAGCCTTCACTGTAAATCCTCCAACTGTCTCCTTTGTTAATTATGATCTTCATAATTCCCTTCTTGGCAATACTTGCCTAATTTATTGCTGCTCAGCAGAAAAGAATTAATGGAAACTGAGGTAGGAGTGATAGGGAGAGCTCAGGATGACTGTTCAACAGGAGAATCACTAACACAGAAATAAAGACCTGGAAGAAGAGAGGGCTGTTGGTAAATACTCTTAAGGCAAAATGAGGTCATTCTTGCAAATAAGCTCCAAGACATGATCCTTTGCTGAAGTACAATGGGGATTTATATTTACTAACAGCTTCCTGTCCACATATGGCTTTCTTGGTGGCTCAGACAGTAATGACTCTGCCTGCAATGCTAGGAGAACTGAGTTTGATCCCTGGGTCAGGAAGATCCCCTGGAGGAGGAAATAGCAACCTACTCCAGTATTCTTGCCTGGAGAATTCTGAGGACAGAGGAGCCTGGCAGGCTACAGTACGTAGGGTCACAAAGAGTGAGACACGACTGAGTGACTCTATCCTGTCCACATACAGGTGTGGCACATTAGGATCTATCTGTTCTTCATCTTCATTATTAAAAATATATCCTAGGTTAGAGAATTTTACACCGTGCTGTGGCTCATCAGTACTCTCTAAAGAATGCCAGTATCACCACCTTGTTCTCAAAATGCCTGACATGAGTGGGTAGCCTTTCCCTTCTCCAGAGGATCTTCCCAACCCAGTGATCAAACCCAGATGATCCCGCATTGCAGGTGGATTCTTTACCAGCTGAGCCACCAGGGAAGCCCAAGAATACTGGAGTGGGTAGCCTATCCCTTCTCCAGGGGATCTTCCCAACCCAGGAATTGAACCAGGGTCTCCTGCATCACAGGTGGATTCTTTACCAACTGAGCTATCAGGGAAGCCTGATACAGAACTCAGCAAATGTTTTTTGCAAAGACCAAGGTAGCAAATATTTTTGGCTTTGTGAGACTGTATGGTGCCTTTGTCACATAACCTTCTTTTCCTCCTCCTCCCCCTTTGTTCTTTTTGACTCTTTAAAAATGGGAAAAGCATTCCTAACTTTGAGATCATTCAAAAACAGGGCATGACTGAATGTGGCCTGCAGGTCATGGTGTGCTGACTGCTGTAATCCATGGTATACTCAAATACTCAAACCAGAAAGTACCTCTATTGGTACAGAACCAGATAATTAAGCAGTAATATTCTATCCATCTACTCCTACCAAGGATTAAATTTGGGATAGAAATTAAGATATAGAATTAGAGGAGGGTGCCTGAAAGATTACTCTCGGACAACGAAGAACAATGCTGTTTTTTCTACGATGATCCTTTCTAGGTCAAGTCTTAATTGTTTAAGTCAAGAAATCTGATATCTGCAACTTGGATTAAGAATTCTTGTATTGTTTCTCCCATTTCATCTCTTTCTCTACATCATTTATCATTTTATAGCTAAATTTTTAGAACATGAAGTGAAGTGAAAGTCGCTCAGCCGTGTCCAGCTCTTTTCGACCCCATAGACTGTAGCCCACCAAGCTCCTCTGTTCATGGAATTCTCTAGGAAGGAATGCTGGAGTGAGTAGCCATTCCATTCTCCAGGGGATCTTCCCAACTCACGGATTGAACCCAGGTCTTCCAAGTTGCAGGCGGATTCTTTACCCGTCTAAGCCACCCAAGAGAAGGAGATGACAACTCCAATATTCTTGCCTGGAGAATCCCAGGGATGGAGGAGTCTGGTGGGCTACCGTCTGTAGGGTCACACAGAGTCGGATATGACTGAAGCGACTTAGCAGCAGCAGCAGCAAGCCACCCAAGGTAAGCCCAAGAATACTGGAGTTGAAAGCCTATCCCTTCTCCAGGGGATCTTCCCAGTGTAGGAATTGAACTGGGGTCTCCCGCACTGCAGACAGATTCTTTACCAGCTGAGCTACCAATTTCAGTATCTGAGGCATTATGGTATTAGGTAATACCTTTTGCATGAGAGAAGTGTTTGAGGGATCAGAGAGGCAAGGAAGTATTTTGACATCAGACTTCAGTCACAGGCTTGGGACCAAGCAACGGCTTTATGGCAATATTTCCCAACAAAGGAGTTGATATCTTGGTATTTTCCTGGACGGTCTTATGTATCCCCTGTAGATTTCTCATCCCCTTGCACTAAAAGCCAGATCCAATCTCCAGTCCCTGTGACAACAGCAACACTTCCCACACTTCACATACATATTTAATCCTCATCAGCAACACTGCTACCATGAGGAATGGGGGTGGGCTGAGAACCCTGCATTATCTAGTTCTTAGGGTGCTGGGGAGGTGGTAGGAAGGGGTATCTCATAGGTCATTGAGAATATGGCTAGAGAGAGAAGACTTGGACTCAGGGCTCTGTGCTAGGCACATAGCCTCCTTCTTGAGTCCCACTCCATGTTATATTCAGAAGAGAGTATTCTCAATGCAGTCCCTCTTCATGAAGGGAGTAGGACCGATTTTCTTATATCTGTGCACCTTCTCATTCATGCTGTCATATACTAGGTGGTAAGGTTTAAAAATTCACATCACAGGTGGCCTGTCCATAGCTCAGTCCAGTGTAGCCCTGGTGGTACACAGGTAGGACAACTGCCAGAATCAATGGATGGCTTTCTTAGTTTGTATAAAGAGTGAGTGGGTTACAATATGTCGAAATACATATTTTGGTTTTGTGTTTCTAAAAGGAGATTGTATTCTCAGAGCCAGGTAAGTCAGAGGTGGCTATTCTAAGGCATTTCAGATTCCAAGTGTGCTTTTGTGTCCCTCGTTTGTTGGGAGAGGGGTCAAAGGTGGCTGTGTTCTGAGCCGTCTGTTCCCCTTCAGTAATGATCCAAGGGTAGGTGCTGTGAATAATGGATGGCCCTTGTGACTCAATGCCAGCGATAGCTCCATATTTGAGTGTCTCAGCATGATGTATGGGAAGACCATGTGTGTTTAAAGTTAGATAATTGTATATTTCAATCCCTTCTCTACCACTTGCTTGTAGAGGAACCCTAGGAAATTTACTCAACTTCTCTGAATCTTAGAATTTGTAATGCTTTCCTTGCAGGGTGCAGGAGAAGACAATTCACTGTAAGTGAAATGTCCAGGACAAAGCCCAGGCTATAGTAGCGGTCCGCTGTTCCACGGCTATTGATCACCATAAACATAAATTAGACATAATGTACAAAAGCATGGCCGATTGACTATTCATTATTGACTGCTGCTAATAGTGATAAACCAAATGGGTGTTATGCACTCTCTAGGAGAGCAAAGCGGGGGCTACTCTTCTTTTCCAGCCAGCATCCTTTGGCATGTCTTTAAACCCAGGGCTGTGTGAGGCAGTGTGGCATATTTTGTGGGAGTGACCTATCTCTGTCCTCCCTAATTCCAGGTTTGCCTCTTCCCAATTCTATATCTTTAGGGGAATTTTTTTCTATCCTTTTATACCTTCCCTTCTTTGTAAAATAAAAGTATCCCAATAGCTCTCTCTGGATAATTGTGTGGATTAAATGTGACAGCAAATCAACAGCTGCAGCATTTAATAAATACAAGTTGCTCAGTACAAGTAGATTTTCTTTATCTTCCTGTTCAGGTTTTGTCTCTGCAAGATTTTCAATAGACAGTGTTTGTCTTTGACTTGATTTCCTTGCTTCCCTGCACTTTTCTCTTTCAGTGTATTGAATTTTCTGGTCTTTGAGGCACCCTACAATAGTCCATTCACATCAAGGTGAAGGTAATTTCTTACTTTCACATGGAGGGTGAACCCTGCCTCTATGACTGTTAAAGAGTATTAGGTACTTTTTGATCCCTGAAACAGTGACAGGATATTAGGGTCAAGTAAAAGAAGTACTTTTGGTCGTTTGGAGCCAGTACTGGACCCCTGGATACGTCAAGCCACCAGGAGGGAGTTTGGACTGGAGTGCATCACATACATGAGTGACAATAATTCGGGACCACAGTGTGGCAGCACACCAACCTGGACTGAGTTTAGCATAAGGCAAACCTCAAACAATACGCTGGAAGGAAATAAAGAAGCAAAAGTTTATAGGATCTGTAAATTTCATAGATTTATCGCAATGTTTCACAGGTCTATGATTTTTCATCTAAAACTCTTGGAGGCAAATGTGCTTTGAAATTCCAAATTTTTCAGGTTTAGAAAGGTGCAACAGTACATATAGAGCATACTATACACCACTCCCAGCAAGGTCTGGGGCAGCACCCCATTATCAAATACACTATTATTTCCTCTGCAGAGTAGATACATATTCACACTAATTAGAGTCAACAAAGATTAAAAATAGCCTTGTGTTAGTCCAGGTCAGGTTTTTCCACTGAATGAGATCAAGTCAGGTTATATTTTGACATCATAGGAATCAGAAAAATATTTCTGGCTTTCAGAAGTTTTTGCATTTTTGCATTGCTAATAATGGACTGTAAACCTGCATTAGACAGTGGAAATTATGAATAGTTTAATGGAAAATTATGGTCAGATAGGGGCTTCTCAGGTAGCCCTAGTGGTAAAGAATATGCCTGCCAGTGCAGGAGACAATATGAGATGTGGGAAGATCCACTGGAGTAGGAAATGGCAACCCACTCCCAGTATTCTTGCCTGGAGAATCCCATGGACAGAGGAGCCTGAAGGGCTACAGTCCATGGGGTCAAAAAGAGTTGAATATGACTGAAGCAACTTAGCATGCACGGTCAGATAGGAGTCAAGACTTCTCATATTCTGTAGGCTCAGGCACTTCCTCCGTCACTTTTAGACAAAGGAACTGTTACCCGTCATCTGCTTTTACCATTTCTGTAACATTATTTTTGTGAGATTTCACCTTTGCTCTAAGATTATTTCTGTGAGCTTTCACCTTTTCTGGGCTTATCCAGGAAGAAAAAGTAGTTTCCTCCTCTGTGAGTCTAGGGTGCTTGGTTCATACCTCTCCTGTAGCATGTGAATCAGTTCCATCTATTCTTTTCCCATCTGATTCCTCAAACAAAATGTGGCCACTTGAGAAAAAGGAATCTTAGAGCCTTGATGCTTAATCTAGAGCTCCACACATAGTAGGTGCTCAGCAAATATTTGGTGAATGAACATTGGTTCTTCTGGATGATGTCAACACCTTCATAGCTCAATTTTATTGAATTATACAGTGTGTGGGGGGGATGGATTTAGCCACTCCCCCTTCTTCTGGCTCCCTGATGGAGTGGCTTCATTTTATTCTGAATTATTCAGTTCAGTTCAGTTCCTCAAGTCATGTCTGACTCTTTGAGACCCCATGGACTACAGCATGCCAAGCTTCCCTGTCCATCATCAACTCCTGGAGCTTACTCAAACTCACGTCCATTGAGTCAGTGATGCCATCCAACCATCATCCTCTGTTGTCCCCTTTTCCTCCCACCTTCAATCTTTCCCAGCATCAGGGTCTTTTCCAATGAGTCAGCTCTTTGCATCAGGTGGTCAAAGTATTGGAGTTTCAGCTTCAGCATCAGTCCTTCCAATGAATATTCAGGACTGATTTCTTTAGGATGGACTGGTTGGATCTCCTTGCAGACCAAGGAACTCTCAAGAGTCTTCTCCAAAACCACAGTTAAAAGCATCAATTCTTTGGCACTCAGCTTTCTTTACAGTCCAACTCTCACATCCATACACGACTACTGGATAAACCTTAGCTTTGACTAGATGGACCTTTGTTGGCAAAGTAATGTCTCTGCTTTTTAATATGCCGTCTAGGTTGGTCATACCTTTAAAATCTTTCAAGGAGCAAGTGTCTTTTAATTTCATAGCTGCAGTCATCATCTGCAGTAATGTTAGACCCAACTAACAAAGCATATTTTTAGTATTGCCCACCAGCAGAGAATTCCCAATAGTGATGATAATTTTACTTTTCCTCCTGTTTTTGCTCTATAGCATTATTATCCCTTTGCACTAACAGGTATTAAAATCATATTAATAATCAAGAACTGTATTAAACTGTCTAAAGGTTGAATAATATAGTAGCCCATTTAGGTTAGTAACACCCTTTGGGGATAATCACCAAGAACAAACTTAGCCCCTTGCTTTTCTGAAAGACAATATTGTTTCCTAGGAGATTAATTATTATGAGGATATCTTGGACTATGCAATAAAATCAATGTCATTTGGTTGACTAAGATTTTGAAGTTTTAAATTAAAAGTTAAAATGGTGGACTCACTCACCAGAGGCAGGGCAGAGGGGCTCCATACTTTGGCGGTAATGTCTTCTTGCTTTTCACACTTTGCTACTGTTTTGTTTGGTGTGGTTAGGGAAAAGGGTCTGAAAAAGAGTTCAGATGCTGAGGTTCTGAGATCTCACTTTCCTGCATCTGACTGGCTGGGTATCTTTGGGATCTTAACCTCTGTAGGATTCGAGTTTTCTGTTTATAATGGAATATAAGTATTTTTCCTTTTTATTCTCCCAGTAATACAGTAAAATTGAATGTAGTTATTTCTCGAGAAGTTCTTTTCTACCCTTGAAGTGAGAGGTATGTCCAGTCAGATGCAGAGTGGAGAAGATTGATAGTCTGTGCTATTTTAGGTGAAATCCTTGAATTCTTTTTCCCGAGTTTATTTGACATTAATAAATGTTAGTCGCTCAGTTGTGTCTGATTTGTTGTGACCCCATGGGCTATAACCCACCAGGCTCCTCTTGGCCAAGGATTCTCCAGGCTAGAATATTGGAGTGGGTGCCATTCCATTCTCTAGGGGATCTTCCCGGCCCAGAGATCGAACCTGGGTCTCGTGCATTGTAGGCGGATTCTTCATTGTCTGAGCCAGCAGGGGAGCCCTGACATTAATAAAGGAAGAACACTGTTTACCCTCTCTGTCTTGAAGGGCTGTAAAAAGTATAATAATTTGTAGAAGCACTTGGTAAAAATCAATTACTAAGAAAATGGTACATGTATTTTTAGTTATGATGATAAGATGGGTTGTTCACATCACTACTGTTCATTTCATACTCGCGAACCTAGACCAGGGTCTGTGTGACTGGTAGAAGTTGACTCTTTCACACATGAGGTGACTCTCTGAGTGACCTGGAGACCACTTGGTCCCTACGAGAAGTCAGGACTTTGAGGGCCTAAGTTATACATCATGTCCTCAAGGACACCAATCATGTTAGCACACTTTCTGGGACTTCCTGCTTACTGCATCAAGATTGTAAAAGAAGACACTAGGAACTGATCATTTAACCTTGCTCTTTGTAAGCTCAGAGGAGACTTTTCCCATTAACAGGCAAGGCCAGGCTTGGCCATTGTACTCCCTTGTATGCAGTTTCTCTTCCTGGAGGGCTTCCTTCTCCTAATGTGTTTATTTACATAGCCTCTATTTTTCCTTAAAATTACCAGCTGAGATCCTATCTCAGCAAAATCTTCACTGAATCTCGATATTCCTCCCTTGCCTTCCAAGTCCGTTTACATTTCTGTTACAGCCCTTGTCTTACTTTACTGTAATTACATTTAAGTTGACTTTAAAAATAACACCCCACTGAAAAGCCCTTGAAGGCAGGAATTGTGTCCTCCATAGTTCTAGCGTCTAGCATTGGGCCTGGAATATATTAAAAACACAGCCAATGTCTGCTGAATGGAAGAATATAAGAATAAATGAGGCTGAGTATAGAGAGTGAAGGAGATAACTCATATTGAATTTTTTTCACTATTTGTAAATTGCTTCAGTAAAAGGATTTGCTAGAGAAGTGCCTACTGCAAAATTGAGGGATTTTCTTGAGATTGCAATTATCTCTGCTAACCAAATCTTTCATTCACGTGGATTAGGAGAGGTGACTGAGGAATGAGTTTTCTCTAAGGATTGATTCATTCCTTAATGTATTATTCCACTTGCCAAATATACAGTGTACAGTTAACATGCTCAGTGAAAGTTAGTGGTGAAAGACACTATGGGTAAAAGAAAGATGAGTGAAAAAAATGATTCATATCTTCAAGGAGTCTATATGGTAAGGGGAATACAGTCTGTTCTTGGATAGAGTATAGTAAAATGCTATATGTTACAAGGGGTGTAGGGATTCATTAAAAAGAAGGAGAATTCCCTTGTAGTAAGAGGTCAGGGAAGATGTTTCTAAAGGAAGTATTTTTATAGTTTGAGTTTGAAGAAAGATCTAACAGAGGGATAGAAACCGACTAGTAGGCAGTACACGTGTGGAAGTGTCTACTGGTCATTGTCTGGAAATAGCAAGTAGCATAACCTTTTGAATTGTAAAGTTCAGAGTAGGATACCGGTGGGGACAATGCTGGAAAGATGGTTTGATCTTTTAGATTAGAAAAGACACAGAATGTTAAAGCAAGGAATTTGGATCTTACTTTATAGGATTACGGGGGCTTCCCTGATGGCTCAGTGGGTAAGGAATCTGCCTGCAGTAGAGACACAGGAGACGGGGGTTGGATCCCTGGGTCGGAAAGATCCTTTGGAGAAGGAAATGGCAACCCACTCCAATATTCTTGCCTGGGAAATCCTTTGGACAGAGGAGCTTAGTGGGCTACAGTCCATGGGGTCACAAAGGGTCGGACATGACTGAATGCCTAAGCACACAAGCCTTTGATGAAAGGAGTAACACTCGAATCTTGTTTTAAGGACCTTTGGTCTATCGAAAGGGGGAAATAAATATCAGAGTGGCAGGCATAGGAGACAAGATGGTCTCTAAAGAGATCTTGAAAGAAGTCTAGGTAAAAGAGGATGAGTGAACAAAGAGGGTGAATGACAAAGGGAAGGGGTGGAGAGAAATCACAGGACTTGGTGCTTCGGGATTGGGGGAGATGCTGAGACAAGGACACCTCTGGCATTCTGATTGTATGAGACAGTGACTGCTACGATTGTTCAAATCATGAAGAGAATAAGGAAACAGAGAGAAACATGAGGATGAAGGACATGAGTTCTACATGATTCATAAAAGATCAGTCAAGCCCAGTAACAATTCAATAGATTGGAGGCAGCGATTAGAATCACAGTTTTTGAATAATCACATGTTGATTACACTGCCTACTCTCTGCGAACTCTGTTGATGGCAGGAAAGAAGACCACTGTGTCATAGTACTCACTCGTCTTGACCAGGAAGCCTAAAAACTAGGCTCAGTGTCTTCCTGGGTTATAAAGACTATGGTTACCAAGGCTTCTGAAATGGTAATTGTGGCCATTCTACTAACCACCATTGTGGCTCCTCACCTTGGCAGAGAACACTTTTAAAATCCAGGACCGATCCTTAACATACTCAGAATATCCTCTCCATCCAAACACTCATCTTGGATTTGCCATGGAAATCTTCTTTGACTCAGCCTTGTCCCCTTTGATCATGAAATTTCAGCTCTTTCCTCTTGTCACTGCCTGCAGCAATTTTGTCTGGCTCACTGGTTTATACTTACTTTTACTGCCCTATGCATTACTTGACTTATGATCCATCTCTTTTGGATCCTCTCATCCCCATGTACAAGTGTTGAAATTTTGCTGTTCCATCATTTCTTTTTTTGCAGTCATATCTGACCACGGCCTCTTTGAATGATTCTTATTGAATGATTTCAATATTCACCTCCCAACTATATTGTAACAATCAGCATGTAAACAAAAGCTAAAAACAGTCAATTGCTTAGGACTGAAGAGTCAATATATTTTACTTTGCATGCTAGCTCTAGTAAAATGGAAGTGGCATTTTAGAGCACTGGGTTGAGAAGTATTTCTGCACTCAGTGGAAAAGAGTACCATAATTGATTAATGTGTTCCTTGTATACATGAAGACAGAGAGATTGCATTCATGCAGAAACATCTCGTTCTTATCTAGAGAGCTAAGGGTAAAATATGAAAATAGAACCCTGGGAGGTTTTTTGCTAATAAGTGCGATGGTTATGTTTTATGCCCTAATGGCTAGGCTATGATATCCAGCTGTTTGCTCAAAACCCTGTCTAGCTTTTGCTATTAAGGTATTCGTAGATGTCATTAACATCTACAATCAGTTTGGCTTTAAGTGAAAGAGATTACTCTCAATCATGTGGGTAGGTTTCATCTAATCAGTTGAAGCCCTTAAGAGCAGAAACTGGGGCTTCTCAGAAAAAAAAATTTCATGTCAAAACTTAACACAGAAGTCTTTCCTGAAATTTCCAGTCTGTCAGCATCCCTGACTTATATGAAGAACTCAAGCTAGAGTCTGACAAGTCGAATCCTAGTTATTCCTTTAATAAAAGAGTTATGCCTGCTACTATTTTGGACAACAGAAGAAGATTAGCATTTACTATCCATGAAGCAGCTACATCCAGGGACTAAAGTTCTCCTTTGTATACCTTGAAACTGTGGTGATAGCATATTACAGGGAAATAGGATTTATTCATCTAAAGAGGACCTTAGCTCTGCAAGTCCTTCTTGCAGTTACCCATGCATCCTATACTGGTAACATTAGTGATAAAGTTCAGAAGTGTTGATTAGATGAAATATGACAGATGGCAGACTTCCTTTTCCTTCATAAAATATACTCCTAAAGACTTAAGTGACCCTTGGAGTTCTCAGCAAAGTTTGCCATTTTCTGTTGCTCAGTCATTTTCTTTCCATGTGACCTGCAACAGCTGCTCTTTTACCAATTAAACCATTTCTTCCTGAAAAATTAAAAGCACTTCTAATTAAATGGTATAATGAAATCATCAATCTATGTTACTGAAGCAGAACTGTAATGTAATTAGTTATTGATACCACAAAACAGGGCTCAGTTAGAATGAGAGTAGGGTGGGTGGGAGACTCTAGGATTCTCACAAGGCACATGGCCATTGTTGGAGATACCTAACTGATGCATCTGGTTGTTTTTCCAAAGGACAATTGTTATGTTAACATGGTCCATGGAAGCAGTATAATAATATTTTTTTTAATGTAAAACGACAGTTCTCAATAGTACCAGTGAGACCTATAGGGACAGGGTGACATTTTCCTTGGGTAGTCTCGACAATAAATAATTTCCAGGGAAGGAACAGTTGATTTGAGAAATGAATGAAAATTATGGAAGTATAAGGAGAATTTTGAGGGCTGCCCTGGTGGCTCAGTTTGGAGAGGCAAGAGACAAGGGATCAATCTCTGGGTCCAGAAGATCCTCTGGAGAAGGAAATGGCAAACCACTCCAGTATTCTTTCTTGGAAAATCTCATGGACAGAGCAGAGGAGTCTGGCGGGCTACAGTCCATGGATTTACAAAGAGTTGGACAAGACTGAGCAAGCCAAACTTTACTAGTTTGAATATCATTCTTTTTCCATGGAAACTATGGTAGTGAGTGCTGCTTGATAGCTGGAATTAACTCATTAATTTTGTGCATTCCATCTTGGCTACCCAATATATACAGAAAGTAGTCAATAATTGCTCATAGAATGAATGCCTTGGTGTTTAGAGTAATTGTACTAGGCAGCTCAGTTTTGCCTTTCATAGAACTGGATTACAACAAATCACCATAATAAAAACTATACCTGTAAGAACTTCCTCCCTTTAACAACTCAAAAACATATGCACCAAAAGTATAAACAGGAAAGAAAGGAAGTGAAAAATCTATTAGCATACTAAGATTGGGTTAGTATGTCCATGTCCTCTTGACTCTATAAAAAATGGCTAGTGTTTAAATGGTTGGGTTTTTTCTTTTTAGAATCTCAGTAACAGTGTTAACATATCAATAGGAATGAAAATAGTTTTTTATTTAACATATAAATGTAATACTCTCTGATTAATTATTTATTTGTTCAGTAATTGTAAAAATGCTTTGCATTGCAAGCAATAGCAACTCTAACTAGAAAAGAAATTTATGAAAGGTTACTTGCAACTTAAGACTCTTCAGGAGGGCAGGGGTACTAGATTATTGAGTCACAAATACAGGGACAATTTTTAGTCCCACTAAAGGGCCTTTTGTGGTAAAATGCTGCTCCATCACTGTTTGGCCTATGATACTCTATTATACTTAGGTCTGGATGCCAGAAACTCTGCCATTGCTACTTACAAGGAACTGGGTGCCCCTCTCACCACAATTGCCAGAACATTAATTCTTATATGCTCAGAAATGTGTTTCTATCACTTCTTCAGAATCCAGGTGTGTTTGCTCAGGTGTGTTCAACTCTTTGCAACCCCAAGGACAGTAACCCACCAGACTCTTCTGTCCACGGGATTTTCTAGGCAAAAATACTGGAATGTGTAGCCGTTCTCTTCTCCAGGGGGTCTTCCCAACCCAGGCATCAAACCAAGGTCTCTTACATGGCAGGCAGACTCTTAACCAGCTAAGCCACCAGGGAAGTCCACACTGGTTTGGGAAGGATTAATTTATTAAAGAGTTGGAAAAGAACTTTATCTCACATGCTAGAAAGACATCCAAGGGCCAGGATGACCAGTTATTGGTACTGGATATATTGTATAGAGGAAAGTTTCTTCTAAAGATAAAAAAGCTTTCTCCCTAGAGATGTTTCAGGGCATACCACCAAATGTCAAATTTCTCAATTTGAAAGAGATTCAAAGTTCATTTCTATAGGATTGCTTGGAGGCAAAGAGATCAGCAAAATCAGTACTTTATTCTAATTTATGCTAATTTCTTTCACCTAAACTCAACTTTATGCTAATTTTCCCCATATATCTTCATTGGCATTTTTCCTATTTCCTGGGAAAGTCTTGAAATATTAAACAGTATTTGATTTTTCTTCACCCCTCCTGATAATTCTGTTCCCCTGGACTTTCATCTTACTCAAAAAGCCAGAGTATCCCTAGCCCTTGTCTCAGGAGAGGGAAGTGGCAAGTCAAAAAGAAAAAAATTAGAATGCCAATTTTTTCCCCACTTTGGTTTCCAGCCTAAAGAGTTTTAACAGAATTGAGAGGGCTCCAAGCCCAAACAAAATATTTGGAAAACCATAATGAAATGGAAGAAAATGTTCCCCCTCCTCTGCTGACTCTGCACATTCCTTCCATCACTGTGTCCATCTTTTCTAGAATAAGTTCATCTAAACTGAACTCTGGGCTGGGCTTCCCAGATGGTGTAGTGGTAAAGAATCTGCCTGCTAATGCATGAGATACAAGAGATGCAAGTTCAATCCCTGGGTCTGTAAGATCCCGTAGAGAAGGAAATGGCAACCCACTCCAGTATTCTTGCATGGAAGTTCTGTGGACAGGAGACCCTGGCAGGCTACACTCAGTGGGGTTGCAAAAGAGTCAGACACAACTCAGTACGAGCACAGACTGAATTCCAGGAAGCAGTGGTATCGCCAGAAAAGGTTGCTTGTTGAGTTCCATCAGAGGTTCAGTTCAGTTGTTCTGTTATGTTCAACTCTTTGTGACCCCATAGACTGCAGCACACCCGGCCTCCCTGTCCATCACCAATTCCTGGAGCTTGCTCAAACTCATGTCCATAGAATTGGTGATGCCATCCAGCCATCTCATCCTCTGTCATCCCCTTCTCCTCCTGCCCTCACTCTTTCCCAGCATCAGAGTCTTTTCCAATGAGTCAGTTCTTCGCATGAGGTGGCCACAGTATTGGAGTTTCAGCTTCAGCATCAGTCCTTCCAGTGAATATTCAGGACTGATCTTTCGGATGGACTGGTTGGATCTCCTTGCAGTCCAAGGGACTCTCAAGGGTCTTCTCTAACACCACAGTTCAAAAGCATCAATTCTTTGGCACTCAGCTTTCGTTGTAGTCCAACTCTCATACCCACACATGACTACTGGAAAAGCCATAGTTTTTACTAGATGAACCTTTGTTGGCAAAGGAATGTCTCTACTTTTTAATATGCTCTCTAGGGAGAAGGAAATGGCAACCCACTCCAATACTCTTGCCTGGAAAATCCCATGGATGGAGGAGCCTGGTAGGCTACAGTCCACGGGGTTGCAAAGAGTCGGACACAACTGAGCAACTTCACTCATTCACTCACTTTAGGTTGGTCAAAACTTTTCTTCTAAGGAGTGTCTTCTAATTTCATGGCTGCAGTCACCATAGGCAGTGATTTTGGAGCCTACCCTCACACAAAAAAATAAAGTCTTTCACTGTTTCCATTGTTTCCCTATCCAAAGACACCTTTCCTAAGACTCAGAGGGTGGCCCAGAATGACGTAGAAGCTGAATGCTTCCTCTAAAACCAAGTTTTGCACAGATACAGCAGAAATAGTACTTGAAGGGCTCATGCAAATGGAAATTGAGCCTATCACTTTGGACACCCGTGTGGACCTATGACCAAGACAAAAGAAGATGATGGGCTTACCAATTGGTGCCTGCATGGAGAAATGAGACCAAAGAACAGAATCCACATCTTCACCTGTGGAGCTTGTACAAACCCTCTCTGGAACTCAGAAGCTTCCCCAGGGAGAAGAGAAGGGAAACATCAAATTGGCTGAGGTTTCATGACATTATCCAAATCTTGAAGGGTAAAATATGTTTTCTGGGGAAGAAAAAATAGAGTTTCTCCTCTTTGCCTGAACTGTTGGCAGGGAAAACATGTGCACAGAGAAATGGAAGGAAAAAAATGGAAGAAACATTGTTGTTGTTTTTTTCTTAGAATGAATTCAAATACAGTTATTTTGTTGAATACGAATATACTTACTTATTATATATTCTTTAAATATGGAGAAGCTGTATACAGTCAGCAAAAACAAGACCAGAAGCTGATTGTGGCTTGGATCATGAACTTCTTATTGCCAAATTCAGACTTAAATTGAAGAAAGTAGGGAAGACCACTAGACCACTCAGGTATGATCTAAATCAAGTCCTTATGATTATACAGTGGAAGTGAGAAATGGATTCAAGGGACTAGATCTGATAGACAGAGTGCCTGATGAACTATGATAGAAGTTTGTGACATTGTACAGGAGACGGGGATTAAGACCATCCCCATGGAAAAGAAATGCAGAAAAGCAAAATGGCTGTCTGAGGAGGCCTTTCAGATAGCTGTGAAAAGAAGGGAAGCAAAAAGCAAAGGAGAAAAGGAAAGATATTCTCATCTGAATTCAGAGTTCCAAAGAATAGCAAAGGAGAGATAAGAAAGCCTTCCTCAGCAATCAATGCAAAGAAATAGAGGAAAACAACAGAATGGGAAAGACTAGAGATCTCTTCAAGAAAATTAGAGATACCAAGGGAACATTTCAGGCAAAGATGGGCACAATTAAGGGCAGAAATGGTAGGGACCTAACAGAAGCAGAAGATATTAAGAAGAGATGACAAGAATACACAGAAGAACTGTACAAAAAAGATCTTCATGACTCAGATAATCACCATGGTGTGATCACTCACCTAGAGCCAGATATCTTGGAATATGAAGTCAAGTGGGCCTTAGAAAGCATCACTATGAACAAGCTAGTGGAAGTGATGGAATTCTAGTTGAACTATTTCAAATCTTCAAAGATGATGCTGTGAAAGTGCTGCACTCAATATGCCAGCAAATTTGGAAAACTCAGCGATGGTCACAGGACTGGAAAAGGTCAGTTTTCATTCCAATCCCAAAGAAAGGCAATGCCAAAGAATGCTCAAACTATCGCACAATTGCACTCATCTCACACGCTGGTAAAGTGATGCTCAAAATTCTCCAAGCCAGGCTTCAGTAATACATGAACCATGAACTTCCAGATGTTCATGCTGGTTTTAGAAAAGGCAGATGAACTGGAGATCAAATTGCCAACATCTGCTGGATCATCAAAAAAGCAATAGAGGTCCAGAAAACCATCTATTTCTGCTTTATTGATTATGCCAAAGCCTTTGACTATGTGGATCACAATAAACTGTGGAAAATTCTTAAAGAGATGGGAATACCAGACCACCTGACCTGTCTCTTGAGAAACCTGTATGCAGGTCAGGAAGCAACAGTTAGAACTGGACATGGAAGAACAGACTGGTTCCAAATAGGAAAAGGAGTACATCAAGGCTGTATATTGTCACCCTGCTTATTTAACTTCAATACAGAGTACATCATGAGAAACGCTGGGCTGGAAGAAGCATAAGCTGGAATCAAGAATGCCAGGAGAAATATCAATAACCTCAGATATGCAGATGACACCACCCTTATGCAGAAAGTGAAGAGGAACTAAAAAGCCTCTTGATGAAAGTGAAAGAGGAGAGTGAAAAAGTTGGCTTAAAGCTCAACATTCAGAAAACTAAGATCATGGCATCTAGTCCCATCACTTCATGGGAAATAGATGGAGAAACAGTGGAAACAGTGTCAGACTTTATTTTTGGGGGCTCCAAAATCACTGCAGATGTCATTGAGGCCATGAAATTAAATGACACTTACTGCTTGGAAGGAAAGTTATGACTGGCCTAGATAGCATATTGAAAAGCAGAGACATTACTTTACCAACAAAGGTCCATCTAGTCAAGGCTATGGTTTTTCCAGTGATCATGTATGGATGGTGAAGAAAGCTGAGCTCCTAAGAATTGATGCTTTTAAACTGTGGTGTTGGAGAAGACCCCTGAGAGTCCCTTGGACTGCAAGGAGATCCAACAAGTCCATCCTAAAGGAGATCAGTCATGGGTGTTTATTGGAAGGACTGATGCTGAAGCTGAAACTCCAGTACTTTTACCACCTCATGCGAAGAGTTGACTCATTGGAAAAGACCCTAATGCTGGGAAGGATTGGGGGCAGGAGGAGAAGGGGACGACAGGATGAGATGGCTGGATGGCATCACCAACTCGATGCACATGGGTGGACTCCGGGAGTTGGTGATGGACAGGGAGGCCTGGCATGCTGAGATTTATGGGGTTGCAAAGAGTCAGACACGTTGAGCGACTGAACTGAACTGATTATATATAGCAGTCAGAGTTCTACTTATGGGATGAAGAATAAGAATAATAAATATTTTTCTTTATTGTTTGTACTTTACTGAGGGGTATGTGATTTTCTAATGTTTATTTATATGAATGACAGCCGGCTCAAAGGAAAGACTTTTTTCCCCTCTATAAACATAATTATAGTAGAAAAACTCCTACAACTTTTACATACACTCGTTCAGATTTAATGAGGTATAGTTGGTAAGAAATTGTTCTTTATCACTAACTACACATTGACTAGCATTTTAGAATTTCTTAGTTGTCTATCACCATTATTGGCCTCTTGTTTTATGCTTTATTTTAACAATTCCATCCCACTTGGATTTAATAATTTCTTTTTGAATACTTGTACTCTGTATACAAGTTAAATAAGCAGTAAAATAATAAGTAACTACTACCACATTTTCCAGTAGAAAAGTGTAGACTTTGGAGATATCAATGTATTAAACTATCTGTGCATTTTAGAGCTAGGATTAAATGAAACTAATGAACAAGGTATAGCTTGCTGCTCATATCACACCAATTTTTGACTGTTCTTAATTCAGGTTTTCAGAATAAACTACTAGGCCTGAAAGGAAGAGTTCTTTGGTCAAAATAGTATCTTTTCATCAGCAGGCTTTCTGGGACTCATTCATAATTCTGTCTTTTGTTCTTTGGAAATTTAGAAAACTTCTACATTCTCTTTCTCTCGCGGGTTTTTTTTTTTCCCCCTCTTCTAGATTTCAGTTTCCCTACCACAAAAGCAAATAAACAAATTAAATAAACTCTTCAGTTTTCTTTACTTAACTTACTAGGGGACAAGTGACTTCTCATTTGACAGGTCTCTGCTCTTACCATCCTACCTTTCCCTTATGTCCTATTAAACAAGAAAATTGTTAAAATAAATACCATGATGTCCCTGACTGAATAAAATAATGAAAAACAGAAATTTTCCATTTCTCCATGGAACTAACTCTTTCTAATTTTTATTCTATTCTTAGTTTTATCAGTAGCTTTTAAAAATATTAGTTCAGTTAAGTGAGTTTATATAAATTAGGAAACAACTGGGTCTCTATGAAAAACCGATTTCTTTATCAAGATTTGAGCTGCAATTACTTATTAAATAACTTTTACAACTTTGTTCTAACCAATCTACTTTAACAAGAGAAGAAAAGTTTTCTGTTTCCTTTCAGGTTTACCCTGATTTTTTACAAAACACATTTTAAACATTTTTTAATTTTTCTAATATTTATAAAGACTAGTATCTACAAGCTTCTGTGTTATGTCATGTCTGAGATATAGGGATACACAGGCTCCCTCCCCTCAAGGAGTCTGAATTCTTGTAGCAAAGATAAGACTTACACAACACATAGAATGATAATAAAAGTAGCAAATGATAAATTCCACAAGAGAGGTACAGATAAATTGCTCCGGGTATGAGAGGCTAGGAAGATTACAGAACACAGCAAGGTTTTAAAATAGATATAAAATGTTACCTTCAAAATGTCAATACTGTAAAACAGTGTATATATTTGTTTAGTGTGCCCCTTGAATATACCTGACTGCATTAATTTTCTCTTTGCTCTAGTTTTCAAACAAGGTCTTCTAATGCCTTTTTTTTGATACCAAGTTTGTGTTTTCATTTGGGAAAGGCTCCGTCATACTGGCCCATGGCAAGGATGGCTGGAGATATTATTGCACCAGTGGGAGTGGGCACCATTTTGATGGGCTGATAGAGTCTGATGCCTAACAGAACAAAGAGTTCAGTAATAAAAGGGGTTACTCTATGTGTTAGGTATTTGTTAAGCTTGATGAGGACTTTGGGGAAAATAACTTGTTATTCTGCACCACAGATGTCTTTTACAAGTGCAACCATCTCATGAGGGAACTTTTATAATCCGATTGTAAGATTTTCTTCCCTGATTGATATTCTCAAAATTTTATAGTTTCTGTTTGTTTGTTGAGCTTGAGGAATTAGAACAACTTTTGACATTTAGAGATCCACGACACAGAGGGGTATTTGAAACATACAGAAAGAAAGGCCTTTCCAGCAGGAGACAGATGGCATGATCTGTTTTAATGGGCCATATGTTCTTGGCTGGCCTAAGTCTGAGTGTGTCGACTTCCTCACACTATAAACTAGTGTGCCCATTAGTTTATAGAGAAAAGGAATTTCTTTTTAAGAAAAAAGGACATACAGGAGGCATTAGAACTAAAATTCAAGTTTGGCTTCTGTGATTTGTGCTTGTAATGGTTAAGATGATTTCTGTTGCACATAAGCAAAACTTTGTCCATCAGCTATATTCAAAACAGGAATTTTTATCTTGCTAATGTGATTGAGGAGGCCAGAGTACAGACATACCCAGATAATGATCTATGGGCTCAAAACTTAGCATAAGTTCTTGGAATTTTTACCATATCACGTTGAAACTGACCCTTGTTAGTTTCATGTGTAGGCTCCATGTGGTAGCTTCAGGTCTAATAGGAAAAAGAGGTCCTACCTGAGTCCTGAGATGCATTCTAATTGGACCATTGTAGGTCACACATCCATGGGCTTCCCTGGTGGCTCACTGGTAAAGAATCTGCCTTTAGTGCAGGAGACATGGGTTCAGTCCCTGGGTCAGGAAGATCCCCTGGAGGAGGGGATGGCAACCCAGTCCAGCACTCTTGCCTGGAGAAAACCGTGGACAGCGGAACCTGGTGGGCTACAGTCCACGGGGTTGCAAAGAGTCCGGCAGGACTGAAGCGACTTAGCACAGCATGGCACAGGCTATATGTCCACTCTGCCTGAACCAGTCATGGTGGCAAGTGAAATCCTTCTGCTGAGTGGCTGGGGCTGGGTGATGCGTTCTCCATCTGGAGACAGGAGTGATGCCCTACCTGAAGTTGACGGATGAAACATGGAAAAGCTAATGGGCAGTCAGAAAAATCAGTGTCCTCTACAGTTCTAAAGGCTTGCTGCTTTTTATTCTGGATCAGATGCTTGCTAATGGCAAAGAGGTCTAAGGGCCTATTTATACATATATATGGATATGTTTGTGTGTGTACGTGTGTGTACAATGGGGGAAGGAAAATACACATTTGACTGGAGAATTCTGAAAGGATATATGCGACTCAAGTAATAGCTTGGTAATACTAAATAGTAACTAAATACTAAATAATTTAGTAATACTAAATAGTAACACTATATATATATATATATATATATATATGAATACATACAGGGAAGCATTATTCACATGTAGTCCATAAAATTATTTAATATTAAATTATTTGGTGTTTTCGTTTTGTTTATCTGAATTTTCTAGTTTCTATTGCAATCTATTGCAATTAAAATAGTAACTAGGTACTTTAGAACTATGTATTTGAAACAAACCAAATGGCAGTGTTATTAGACTATTATTAAGTAAAAATTTTTCTTCGTTTTTATGTTTAAGCCAATCTAAATATGATAATTAATCTAGACCATACCTTGTTCTTGTTGTTCAGTTGCTCATGGTATCTGACTCTTTGTGACCCCATGGACTGCAGCATGCCAGGCTTCCCTGTCCTTCACCATTTCCTAGAGCTTGCTCAAACTTATGTCCATTGAGTTGGTGATGCCATCCAACCATCTTGTCCTCTGTTGTCCCCTTCTCCTCCTGCTTTCAATCTTTCCCAGCATCAGGGTCTTTCCCAGTGAGGGATTCTGAGTTGAAGAGGTGCCATACTGAGTTGTGGTCATACCCTCTGAACTCTCTACTGGTCACCCTCATGAAAGGGAGGAAAATAATCTCTCCTTTTTGCTATATGAATTCTTTACAGTGACTAGGCTCATATTTTGGGCTTTCCTATTTATCTTTATGCTTTTTTCTCCCCTATGATAAACAGGCATAATGATAGCTAAAATGATGATAAGAGCAATAAGAAGAATAACAGAGCAGCTACCATTTATTGAACAGTCCCTGTGTTCCACATGTAGAACTAAGTGGTTTATAAGCATTATCTAATTTGATCCATACAACCACTCTATAGAATTCATTTATTTACTTAATATATAGTCATTGCGCAGGTATGATTTCCTAAAAAATAAACTGAAAGATAGATATCTGAATAGAAAAGTGAATTGATCAATATGGAGAAAAAGAACCTTTGTACACGGTTGGTGGCAATGCAAATTAGTGCTGTCCCTATGGATACAGTAAGAAGCTTCCCCTAAAAACGAAGAATTACCATATAATCCAGCAGTTTCACTCCTGAGTATATATCCAAAGAAAATGAAACACTAATTTGACAAGATACATAACACCCCAATGTTTATAGTAGCATTATCTACAAGAGCAGAGATAAGGAAGCAACCTAAGTGTCCATCAACAGATGAATGCATAAGAAGATGTGGTATATATGCAATGGAATGCTCCTAATTTGAAAAAGAGTGACCTTTTGCCTTTTGCAGCAACATGGATGGACCTGCAAAGTATTATGCTTAATGAAATATCAGAGAAAGACAAATACTCTATATTATCACTTAAATGTAGAATCTAAAAAACAAACAAATGATGAATATAACAAAATAAAAACAGACTCCCAGATATAGAAAACAAACTAGCGGTTACTAGCATGGAGAAGGAATGGGAAAAGGACAAGATGAAGGTAGAGGATTAAGAGGTACAAACCATGACATATAAAACAAATAAGCTACAAGGACACAGTGTACAGCTCCGGGAATATAGCCATTATTTTATTTTTTTTATTGGAATATAATTGCTTTGCAGTGTTGTGTTCCTTTCTGCTCTGCGTGCTCAGTCACCCAGTCGTGTCTGACTCTTTGCAACCTCATGGACTAGAGCCTGCCAGGCTCCTCTGTCCATGGAGTTTTCCAAGCAAAACTACTGGAGTGGGTTGCCATTTTCACCTCCAAGGGATCATCCCCACCCAGGGATCAAACCTGAGTCTCCCACGTCTTCTGCATTGCTGGCAGATTCTTCACCGCTGAGCCAGCTGGAAAGCCCGAGTTTCTTCTGTACAGCACTGTGAATTTGCTATATGTACACATATATCCCCTCCCTCTTGAGCCATTATTTTATAATTACATGGAGTATAATGTAGAAACATTTTGAATCACTATGTAGTACACCTGAAATAAATATAATATTATAAATCAACTATATCTCAATAAAAATAAAATTTAATAAAACTTGAATTGTTCAAAAAGGGAAGACAGTGAAAAATAAGAGTGGTCCATTCTAAGAATGAAATGGTTCCTTGGAAGCGAAGCAGGGTTATCAGGGTGCTAAGAATGGTGAACAACACCCAACCCCAAAAGTCCACAGAAGAAATAAAGAGAAATTGGCATTCGCTTTCAAGAGCAAGGCCATGGTGTCTTTTAGCTAAAGGCTTGATCTTAATCTTGTTCTCTTTCTTCCATTAATTTAGAGAGGTGTGATCAGAGAATCACATTTCTCTTGTAATTCTGGTTTCTCTCCCTGTATCTTGCTGATTATGGTATTTGCTTAATAGTATTTAAGAGTGAGAACGTTGGTGTTTGAGGGACTGGGGTTCAAAACACAGATCTACCACTCATTATCCAAGTGATCTTGGTGAAGTAACCTAACCCGTCAAGGCTCAGTTTCCTCATTTGTAAAATTAGCCGAGTATGATTGTTAATAGCACTTGGGAAATGCCTGTAGCTAAACAGGAGCAATGTAGTCCGAAGGTAAATTGTGCAGAATGCAGTAGATTGCTGGCTTCAAACCCTGGGTCCCCCTCTTACTAGCCGTGCATCCTTGGGCAATCTGTTTAAAGTTTCCTTGCCTCAGCTTCTTCATCTATAAAATGAGAATGGTAGTATTGAACAGTTTCTGTCTCTTGAGCTAATTTATGTAATGTGAGCACTCTATCCATGTTTATTCTTCGTTTACTAGTACTTTCTTGTAAGCTAGTTGAGAGGCCTAAAAATGTGACTGTTGATTAAGAAGCACTTAGCTGATGCTTCTACACACACTGTGCTCTGTTAACTTGTATGAAGGTTAAGGAGCCATAATATTAAACAGATCGATGTAAACATTGCAGGCTAATAAGCATACTTCAGGATACACCCTCATTTCTGTTCTCAAATTAGGTATCAGATAGCTCTCTTAAGGCAGAAGTGCTTTAATGATGAGAAATCTGTGTAAACATTTCTTTTGTAGCTTCCTTAAGTTTGGCAGTTTATTTCAGGTAATTCCTGATAATCAAAGTACTTTTTCCATCCACCTTGTCACTCTTCCTCAGTATTCATGGCTGATTCTTGCTCACTTTCTTCCTTTACTTTCTCTGTCTTTCAGGCTCCATCTCTACATCTTGGTGAGTCCTGCTCTATTTTTCCTGGGTCCCTTTATTTTGTCTTTCATATGAGTCTCCATGGATAGATTAAACCAGACCCTCGACTTAAAGACTATATAATAACTAAGATAATATTCCCAAACTCTATCTCTAATTCTGGCCTGACCCTGGAACTTCAACTGCATGCATTGTATCTTCACATGAATGCCTAAGAGGCATCTCAGATTTAACATAGGTAAACTAAATCTAAGGGCTTCCCTGGTAGCTTGGGAATTTGTCTGCAATGCAGGAGACCCTGGTTCAATTCCTGGGTTAGGAAGTTCCCTTGGAGAAGGGATGGGCTATCCCCTCCAGTATTCTTGGGCTTCCCTGGTGGCTCAGATGGTAAACAGTCAGCCTGCAGTGAGGGAGACCTGGGTTCAGTCCTTGGGTTGGGAAGATCCCCTGGAGGAGGGCATGGCAACCCACTCTAGTATTCTTGCCTGGAGAATATCCCTGGACAGAGGAGCCTGGCAGGCTGCAGTCCATGGGGTCACAAAGAGTCGGACACAACAGAGCGACTAAGCACAGCACAGCAGCAAACTAAAATTAAACTAAAACTCTCAGGTCTGAATCTCTTCCCTTCACTCTATCCTCACTCTCTCAACAACTGTTCATTCTCTTGCTCCAGAGAGTAAAAGGAAGGAGGAGGGATGGTATTTTTCTGTCTTCCTTATCACATTCCGTCAGTCAGCAAGTTCTGACAAATGTCATTTGTTCACTTAATCAGATAATTCTTTTTCCTCCATCCCCACCTATACCATCTTCTTCCAGGCCACCATTGGTTTTCCATTCTAATACTGCAGCAGTATTCCAACTGTCCAGTTTTCTTTCTTTTACTCTTGTCTCTCTACAGTCTACCCTGTGCATAGCAGAATACTCTGCTTGCAGCCCTCCAGTGGATGCTCTTTGCATGGTTCATGGATTGGTGCTGTGTTTTCTTTCATGATTTGGCCTTAAACCATGCTCTCTTTTCCCATTCTGCCCTATCCATTTGGGCTTTTTGACCCTGGAACAAGTTAAGCTTGTAGCTTCCTCAGGGATTTGGCCCTAGATTTGCCCTGTACGCAGAATGCTATTTTCCATAATCTTTGTTCTTGACATTCAGATCTCGGTTTAGATGCTGCCTCTTCAAAGAGGTCATCTTGGCCACGCAATGTAAAGGAGCCATACTATTGTTTCCTAAAATAAAAGTCTTTTAATATTTTGAAGAACAGTTTTTCTCTATGTGACACTTCTTATCTTCTGCTGATTCATTTTTTCATTTGTTTTCAATTTGATTTGTACCAGCACAGTGGTTCTGTTCCCCCCACCAGGGAACATTTAGCAATACCTGGAGGCATATTTGGTTCCCGTGACTAGATGCCTGCTACACATTCTACAATAGATTAGGGAGCTCTCCACAAAAATAGTTATCTGCCCCAAAATGTTCCTAGTGGCTTAGGCTGGGAAACTCTGCAGCAGAGGAAAGCATGAAAGAGTGCAGGCTTTGCCAGGATTACCATGTTCTGCGCCTCATGCCTCGAACAGGACCAGATGTATTAATATAGCGAACATTCAGCAAGTCAATAAATAATGAACATAGTATTTGTGAGGCCTTACTAGGATCTGCTATGTAGTATTTAAGCAATTTTTTGATCTTCAAAGGCTGATAAAATCATGATCTTAGATAAAGCCGAAGTGCTAGTATTTGTCATTGGTGAGCTAAAACCTAACCACTTAGGAAACGATCAGAATTGCTACCTCTGCTACACCGTGACTGCAAGGAGTCTCTGTGGACAGTGTAAATCTAGGTGAAAATGTTCTCCTTTGCAAGAGCTTCCTCTCCTGTGAAGCCAGTTTGCACAGCACTTGTGAGTAAGCATTTAAAAGCACACTGCTTTCTCAAATTCCCTTCCACCAGTTCATAGGTATGTGACCTGGTATAACTTCCTAGATTTCATGCCTCAGTTTTCATTTGTTAAATAGAGGTTTTCATTAAAATACCTTCCCCATGGAGTTGTTCTGAGAATTAAGTGACTTACTGAATGTAAAACCCTTAGAACAGAACACTGAAACACTATATGTGTTAAGTTTCTTCGCATGTTATAAGAAGCTGGTCCTGTCTGTTATTGACATCTAGGGGATCCTCTGAAAACCTTGGCTGCTTGGGGGAGAGCTTGCTGATGATGAAAGTAAATGTTAGCTGTGATAATCATCCATAGTAAAAAATAACTGAAATTGTGATAAGTGAGTAAGTAAGTGAAGTTGCTCAGTCGTGTCCAACTCTTTGTGATTCCATGGACTGTCGGACTGTTGCTTACCAGGCTCCTCCGTCCGTGGAATTTTCCAGGCAAGAGTACTGGAGTGGAAATTTGTATATATGCTAATATGGGTAATAACAACAGGATAATAGTGATAATGATGTAATTATCAATCCAGTGATCTGACCTCAAATTCTTTTGAACCTAGCTTCAGGTGAGCAAATAGAATTCCTCTTCTCACAGGATCAGCTTGGATCAGATTATCAGAGAACTGAATACACAGAAAAATGAGCTATGAGTTGAAAGCTTTGCTTGCCTGTCAGCTATCACATCTGAGGAGCTGTGCAGTATCCCCCACTCCTTTTGCCCTCTCTGGTCTCACCCTCCTTGGTAACAACCCCTCTCTGCTTCTTGACAGGTGGTGAAAATCAATAGGAAATAATAGGTGGGAAATGGTTGTGTTCCTTGGAGAAATTTCTGAGATAAGCAGGAGGCCATGTAGTTATTATATGACTAATGAACACTGTTTTCCTTCATTGCGCTCCAGTGTGGGCAGCAGTATTGAACCTGGCCTTGGTCAACTGTGGTATTGATTTCCTTTTGTGATTTCAGATTCTCTTCTCAAGTAACCTTAACTAAAGACTCAACATAGGAAAAGCAATTCAAATTAGACAAAGTGTGCACTGAACTTTGGACTTAGATTTTAATGAATGATTTTCGATAAAATCTTATGTTGGTTTCTATGATATTTTTAATGCCCTTTGATTATTCTTTTTACTACGAAGTACAATTTAATGATGGGGCTTCCCTGGTAGCTCAGGTGGTAAAGAATCCGCCTGCAATGCAGGAGACCCCAGTTCGATTCCTGGGTCAGGAGGATACCTGGAGAAGGGACAGGCTGCCCACTCCAGTATTCTCGGGCCTCCCTGGTGGCTCAGCGAGGAAAGAGATCACCTGCAGTGCAGAAGACCTGCAGTGTGGGAGACCTGGGTTGGATCCCTGGCTTAGGAAGGTCCCTTGGAGGAGGGCATGGCAACCCCCTCCAGTATTCTTGCCTGGAGAATCCTCACAGAAAGAGGAGCCTGGTAGGCTACAGTCCATGGGGTTACAAAGAGTTGGACATGACAAAGCAACTAAGCATAGCACAACACACATAATTTAATAACACCTTATTTTTATGTGGTAAATCGTCTTTCCTGTAAACAACTTTATCTAGATATAATTCATATACCATAAAAGTCACCCATTCAAAATGTACGGTTCGATGTTTGGGGGTATTTAAAGAGGCATGCAACCACCAATACAGTCTAATTTAGAGTATTTTGACACCTTAAAATGAATTGTGCCAATTAGCAGTTGCTCTTTATCCCCTCACCAAGCCCTCAGCAACCACTAATCCATATTATGTCTCTGTAGGTTTGCTTATTCAGGATATTTCCTATAAATGGAATCATATAACGGGTACTGTTTGTGTCTGCATTCTCTCACATACTGTTTCATGAGTTAGCTTTATTAAGATTTCAGCTTTTTGACACGTTGTGGCAGAACCCTGAAACTGTGACCAATCTTGCATCCTTCCATCCATTCTGACTCACTAGCTCCTTGAATTGAATTTTGAAGTCATATTTCTGAGATTTCATCATCGTGAATGTTGGGAAGGGCTATGATATATAAATATTATTTCTCCTAGGTCTCTCCTCAGGGTCTGGTGGAGGCCTGTATCTGAAGTCATTCTGAGAAGTTATATTTGGGTCCCAGGTACTCTGGTAACCCCTTGATAGGTTCAGTGAGTTTTATAAACATTTCACTGAACTCTCTCTCTCCTGTCTGTCCTCTTCTACCAGACTTTCGTGGCTGCTGGTGAGTCTCAGTGGCTCTGTAAAGTGACGACTGTCTTCCTTAATAATTCTGAGATTTGTCTCGAGGTCCAGGGGGTTGTGTTCCTAAAGGCTTGCCAGTGGACTTCACCATGGAGGAAATTGAGAGTGTTAGTTACTCAGGTGTGTCTGACTCTTTGTGACCCCATGAACTGCAGCCTGCCAGGCTCCTCTGTCCATGGAATTCTCCAGGCAAGAATATTGGAGTGAGTAGCCGTTCCCTTCTCCAGGGGATCCTCCCAACCCAGGGATCAAATCCAGTTCTCCTGCATTGCCGGAAGATTCTTTACCATCTGAGCCACAAGGGAGAATACCAATCATTATATCTGTCTTACTGCTGAAATGTAGGGACCCATGTGCCTCTGACATTAATCTGCCTATGTAGTAGTTAATGCTGACAGTATCTGAAGACCTCCCATAGATTGTAGTGATGTATGAACATTTCCTTTTGACTTCTCCGAGTCCTCTATTTTCCTACCAAAGAGACAGACCTTGAGATAGAGTGGAAGGGCTGTAGGCTCAGGGAACTGTCAGACCTAGGACTGAATCCGAGTGTGACCACTTATTAACTCATTGATTCTGGGCAAGTTTTCTTAGCCTCATTTTCCACATGGGAAAAACAGGCAATAATAACTGTCATGGGGTATTTGTAAATATTCAGTTAAGTAATGGATGTAAAGAACTTTACACCTGGTAGGGGCTGGCAATCAATTACTGTTTTTAAAGGTAGTGCGTATAGGAGAAAAAGGTACTGCTGAAGGAGCCGTATCTACAGTATTTGCATGGTAGTTTTCAACTTACTACCCAGGAAGCAGAGTGGTAAAAAATCTGCCTTTGAATGCAGGAGACTCGAGAGATGCGACTTTAATCCCTGGGTTGGAAGATCCCCTGGAGAAGGAGGTGGCAACCTGCTCTAGTATTCTTGCTTGGAAAACTCCACAGACAGAGGAGCCTGGCAGGCTACAGTCCATGGGGTCACAGGGTCGCACACGACTGAGTAACTGAACATGCTCACAATGAAAACACTTTCAACGTACTAATTATGTGACCATCAGCAGGATTTTTCTCTTTATTAGTCTCTGTTTACTCAGCCAATAAAGGGAAATAATATCTGTTTAGAAGAGTTGATATTAGAATTAAAGGCAATATTAGCAAATTGGCCAGTCCAGTACCTGTCACTATAAAAAGTCAATAATTGATAACTATGACTATTTTTTATTGTTATCAAAGTGGTCATGGCCAGTAAGGATCTCTCTAAGTCAGTGGCATACAATGCTTGCAATAATATGCTGGCATAATTTGGGTGATACTAGTAACAGTACTGAAACACACTCATTCCTTAGGTTGGGGTGCCACTCACCTCTCCTCTCTTCTGACATTCTGGCTGATGGAATATCCATGCAAGGATATCAACGAGTTAGCAAAGGAGAAAAAAATAATCTAATTCCAATGTGGAACTTTCTGATAAATGCTGACTTAAATAAGATGATAGACCTCATGCCTAAGTGGGACTGCTTATCTTTCATTTTGAATTTACACTTTGGGATCTGCAAATTCAGGCATGTCCAGGAAAGAGTGAGAGCAATAGCAAGAGTGAGTCAGAGATGATGAGACCAAGATAGAGAAGAATGACTGTGAACATAAAGGAGCCTGGGTTTGCTTACACATATTATTGCCTAGGAGAGCAAGTGTCGCCTCATCTATGCAGTCAGAGCCTCAACCAGGAAAAAATAGCAGAGTAGGCCCAGCCCTGCGTGCTTAATGTCTGGGTGGTCGTTTAGTTGCTACGTTGTGTCCGACTCTTGTGACTCCATGGACTGTAGCCCACCAGGCTGCTCCGTCCATGGGATTTCCTAGGCAAGGATACTGGAGGGGGTTACTATTTCCCTCTCCAGGGGATCTTCCTGACACAGGGATTGAAATGGGTCTCCTGCATTACAAGCGGGCTCCTGCATTGCAGGTGGGCTCTTTATTGGCTGAGCCACCACGGAAGCCCTACTGCCTGTTGTTATTCAGTCACTCCATTGTGTCCGACTATTTGCAACCCCATGGACTGCAGCACTCAAGGCTTCCCTGTCCTTCACCATCTCACAGAGTTTGCTCAAACTCATGTCCGTTGGGTCAGTCATGCCATCCAACCATCTCATCCTCTGTTGTCCCCTTCTTCTCCTGCCTTCAATCTTTCCCAGCATCAAGGTCTATTCCAATGAGTCAGTTCTTCGCATCAGGTGGCCAAAGTATTAGGCTTTCAGTTTCAGCATCAGTCCTTCCAGTGAATATTCAGGGTCATTTTCCTTTAGGACTGGTTTGATCTTGCTGTCCAAGAGATCCCATGAGTCTTCTCCAACACTACAGTTTGAAAGCATTAGTTCTTTAGTGCTCAGGCTTCTTTATGGTCCAGCTCTCACATCCATACATGACTACTGAAAAAATCATAGCTTTGACTAAATGTACCTTTGTTGGAAAGGTAATATCTCTGCTTTTTGTTACATTGTCTAGGTTGGTCATAGCTTTTCTTCCAAGGAGCAAGTGTCTTTTAATTGCATGGCTGCAGTCACCATCCAGTGATTTTGGAGCCCCAAACTAAAGTCTCTTAAAGTTTTCCTATCTATTTGCCATGAAGTGATGGAACCAGATGCCATGATCTTAGTTTTCTGAATGTTGAGTTTTAAGCCAGCTTTTTCACTTTCCTCAAGATTCTTTAGTTTCTCTTTGCTTTCTGCCATAAGAGGGTGCCATCTGCATGTCTGAGGTTATTGATATTTCTCCCAGCATTGTTGATTCCAGCTTGTCCTTCATCCAGCCTGGCATTTCGCATGATGTACTCTGCATATAAGTTAAATAAGCAGGATGACAATATACAGCCTTGATGTACTCCTTTCCCAATTTTCAACCCATCTGTTGTTCCATGTCCAGTTATAACTGTTGCTTCTTGACCTGCATACAGGTTTCTCAGGAGGCAGGACAGGTGGTCTGGTATTCCCATCTCTTTAAGAATTTTCTGCAGTTTGTTGTGATCTACGCAAAGGCTTTAGTGAAGTCAGAAATACATAAGGCAGGCTTGGCCATAGATGAGTCCAAAAAGTGAAAGGATGGAGAAGTTTTGGGAACCAGCATCTTTGCCTATAGATAAACCACATATATGGACTGGCAGATATAGGCTCCTAAGAGTTGGTACCCTTGTCCCCATTTGGAATTACTTGCAAGGGCCATCCCAGTTCCAAAGCTCCAAATGAGGTCTACTGAACCCATTTGCTGACTGCATATTGTTTCAGCATCTCCTCTTCCCAGTCTTTCTCCTTTCACTCCTCCACAGGTGTGGATCCTGAGAGCATCCTTGCATAAAAACATCCATCTCAGAGTCTGCTCACAGAGAAAGAAACCCAAGAGACATCCTTCACAGAGCTCATCCATTCCCAGTGGACGTGAATTTTCCTTTCTCTGAAAATCTCTAGCCCTTTTCAATACCCCTCTTACTGTGTTAATACATTTCTGCCTTGAAATTGCCATTCATGTTTTATCTTCCTTATTAAGCCAGTTGCTTCTTGTGGATGGCGTCTATGCCCATTCCTG
This sequence comes from Antilocapra americana, assembly GCA_007570785.1. Taxonomy (NCBI): domain Eukaryota; kingdom Metazoa; phylum Chordata; class Mammalia; order Artiodactyla; family Antilocapridae; genus Antilocapra; species Antilocapra americana. The sequence goes on along the minus strand of ML663010.1, from coordinate 16,192,270 downwards.
TATATTCTCGAGGTCCTCAGCTTTTGCCCTGCATTTAACACATATTTGAGGAAATGAGTAAGACAAGGTTACAGTATGAATTGTCATCCCAAAGGTTATCTCAATAGCTAAATTTTAAGGTGTGATTATGAAGCACTTGGAGTAAAGCAACCTATTTTAGGTAAGGATGGTAGTATGTCTGCAGAGATTAACACCAGGGTTTCAAGCTTGATTACTCTCAGAGGTAAGCAGCTAACATAAATAAAGCAAGTTTAGCAAATGGAGGAAAAGAACTGTATATCCTGTACCCAGTAAAGAAGAGAGAGTTGTTCTCCGATACAGCCAATTACTTCCATGAGGGATGTGAGCTCAGTGTTTCCAAATACCTCTCTTTTTTTCAAGAAGGTAGAAACCTAGACTTATGTGAAATTGTCTAATCTTTCACACTCTTGCAGGTGAAGCAAACAATGTCCATGAATTTGATTCAGTCCTAGAGGGGTGTAAGCCTGAAACTCTGGGAGGGACCTCTTAGGTTTCACACACCTCTGGTTTTCATTGTGGGGATCTGTCCAAAATGGTTGTGACTTCATGAGAAAACGATGAGCTGCATTTATTTGGAGGGCCATCTTTATCCACGTTACGTCCTTGTGTTTCTCACTGAGAGGACCGGTGGAGGGTCATTGGATGCTGAGCACAGTATTGGACCAGAATTTCCAGGAGGTGTTAAGGGTCTCGGCGGAAAGGTGCAGTATGGCTCTAAGATCATCGTTGTTGTGTTTTTTTAATGCTTCTTTTTTTCTTTTCTAAGATAAGCTTGTGAAATGAGTTGAATAACAGTCTTGCTGTTTATTGAAAAACACAATCAGGTCATTTTGTGCCAGCATTATTGCATTTGTATTTTAAGGATGCATAAATAGAAAATTCAGACCCAAACCCAAATCCTTTCTTCTACAATACAGAAAAAAATATATCTCCCTTTTCTTGCCTCTGATCACTCCTGACATCTGTGCATTAAATATGAATTAGATAAGGGGCCAATTATCTAAAAAGAAATTAAATAAATTTCTCTTTGTTGTTTCTCACTTATAAAACAAGATTATTAGTGTGGGTAAGAAAAGAATCTTGTCTGTGAACACACAGTTACTTAAGGGTGATGTTGAAAATGAAAGAGGCGTGTGTTTGTATGTGTATATGACTGTGTGTTTATGTGTGTGTATGTGTACACACGTGTGTATGGGTCTCTGTGTGTTTATGTGTGTGTGTGTGTGTGTGTATGCATGTGTGTGTTTATGTGTGTGTATGTGTACACGTGTGCATGGGTCTCTGTGTGTTTATGTGTGTGTGTGTGTATGTATGAGAGAGAGTGAATTATCCAAGCTCTGAATATGAGGCATGAGGGGATGCAGTGCTCTTTGGTAGGAGTGATAGGAAATTTATTGGCCTATTTGCAACATGTTGGGAAGTTCTAGTATCTTTGCTGGTGGGGAATTTAGAGCGAAGAGTTACACTTTAGTTGCTAGAAAGAGTTATTAGGTTAAAATCTGATTTACTTAATTTGAGGTGTTAGAGTGAGGCTAAGAAAATAAACTGACAAATATCAAAATTTATGATTTACTGTTTTAAAATTGTCTGTGGAAAATGCATAGAGAAGTTCCAATTTAAGGCATGCTCGTATCTGCACAAAGGGAGAGAAGTCATATAAATTTTGAGCTCTCACCATCTATATGGAGTTGGAGTCTGGTTAGTAGACTTCACTCTTCGGTAGAGGACAGAAATCAGAGGCAAAGGATAAGTATGTCTTTTTAATCAGTCGTAGTCATATGCCTGTTTGGATTAAGATGTTTTCCTTTCAATAGAGCAAAACTGAATAAACGAAGTACACTTAATATATTATTATCCAAAGATGTTCTTAAACGTTACATCTTGCTTTGGATTTGTCCTCAGCTGGTGTTCTTTATAAATCATTCTTTTTTAGTAGTTTAAAGACAATACTTCAACTCACAGAATTGTAATTTACTTGTATGATAAAGCTATTGATCAGCTTTAGCTAGTGACCATGCTAAATGTCCTTACTTGTTTCATACACAATTTCACTTATTTTGAAGAAGATATATATGCATGTGTATGAAATAAATCTATAAATGTTATTTTAAAATTGTCTTAAAAGTAGAAAGCATTTTATCTCAGTGGGATTTTATTGAGGGTCTAAGGCTTCCATGGTGACTCAGCTGGTAAAGAATCTGCCTGCAATGCAGGAGACCCTGGTTCAATCCGTGGGTTAGGAAGACCCCCTGGAGAAGGGAAAGGCTATCCACTCCAGTGTTCTGGCCTGGAGAATCCCGGGGACTGTCTAGTCCATGGGGTTGCAAAGAGTCAAACTCGACTGAGTGACTTTCACTTTCACTTTCCATTTTAGTAATTTGGGGAACAGGCACAAAGAAATAATGAAAACAAGCATTTCAGAGGTGATGAGAAGCAGAACCCCTCAGATTTCAGTGGCCTCCCATTTACGCTGGGTCAACACCCCTTTTTCTTGCATGGCATTTCCTAGTATTTATAGAATTGCTTACTGAGTGGTATTCTCATGGAAAGAAAAAACTGTCTTTTCTCCCATGAATATTTTTCAGTGAGCAGGAGGCGGAGTGGGATCGGACAGTGTCACTTTAACCTCTGGCAAGAGTTCTTGTCCAGTCCTAACAGTTTTAGAGCTGTTAGAAAGGGAGCAAAGAAAAAATGTGGAAGTGTTAGTCACTCAGGCATGTCCGACTCTTTGCAACTCCATGGACTGTAGCCCACCAGGCTCCTCTGTCCATGGAACTCTCCAGGCGAAAATCCTGGGGTGGATTGCCATTCCTTTCCCCAGGGGATCTTCCTGACCTAGCAATCAAACCTGGGTCTCTTGCATGGCATGCAGATTCTTTACTGTCCATAAAGGGGGAAGTTGAATCATTTGGTTTCAGCTCTGCATGCCCTTTGCACTATTTCAGACTAGCCTATTGTCTCAGAGATGTAGCTCTGTCTAAAGACATTGATGATCAGGTACACTGGCTGGAAGCCAACAGAAGCCTTTCAACTTATGAAGCGCTTACCCACTGATGCCCAGGTTTTCTGTATTAGATGCCAGCAGAAGCACAGTGGTGGCAGTTACTGCCTTGGATCTCTGTTAGAGGTGCCTGGATGCAAAGACCTTTGAAGCAGGACTCCTTACTTAGCCCCGTCCTCATGGCTCCCTTCAGAGAAGGCAACGGCACCCCACTCCAGTACTTTTGCCTGGAGAATCCCAGGGACGGGGGGGCCTGGTGGGCTACCATCTGTGGGGTTGCACAGAGTCAGACACGACTGAAGTGACTTAGCAGCAGCAGCTCCCTTAAACAACCTGGACATTTGTTAAAATCTTCCATGAGGAACTACAGCTCTTAGCTCTTACCTGCTAAGAAGTTGTCTGACTCATCCTGACCAAGCTGTATCCTGATCACAATGCTGAAAATACCTTTCCCCAACATCAGCACCTCTAGCAGAGTATTTCTCAAACTGTCTCACCAAAGTACCCATAAATAAAGAGAAGAGTGAATAAATATTTTAAAATAGGATGAGGGAAGGAAAACAGAAAAAATCAGGAGAACGATATAAAAGGTGATACACTAAATGATATCTGAAAGTATATCCCAAAGTCTGATTTTTTGGGAAATTATTGCAATTTATCTTATAAATTCCCGCCACAATTCATTATTCTACTTTACAGTATACAGTGCCAAACTGTATAAAACTGTATGCAATTTTAATATTTGATATCACTTTAGTAATATATTAATCCAGAATGCATTCACATTTAAAATAATATGATTCTTATTGGTTTGATATAAAATATTTCCCCCAAACATTTGAGGGAAAATAATTGCCCTGGATGTGTGTTAACTTCATGCAGTGACTTCTTTTATTAAAAACTCCCCCCTAACCTCATGACCATCGTGGTCTAGAAGTATTAGGCACATGTGACAAGAACACTGTTTTATCAGGTGCGCTAGCTAGTTAGCCCAATATTGCCTTAAACATTCACTCAGAGGCCTGAGATTTTACTTTTTAATGCAGTTTTTGTTTTTAACATCGTACGTCCATTTCATCCCTTCCCTCTTTAAAAATATGTATGAGGAGCAACTAAGTCAAGCCCCTCATAGCTTGGGGGGTTGTCAAGTGTAATTTCCCCAGGAGTGGCAGCTAGTTAAAGAAATGGAAGAAGGGCCTCGGAAAGAGTTTTTGGAAGGGAGATACTTTATCTTTTTAGAAACCGTATGGAAGTTAGAATTTCATGCAAAAACAGGAAAATAAATCTAAAAAATAATAGGATATCATTAAATCCATATTGATCATTTAGAGTGAAAATGCTTTATGAGAGGCAGTAAAAGCTTTTAGGATCCTAAGGGAAAAAATATGGGTGCAAAAGCAGAATAAATTACTACAATTTAATCACTTGGTAAATAACTAAACTACTATTGCTGGATTTATGGTGTCAGAGAGCAACCTCCTATTAAATAGAGAACATGTTGGTGATTCATTTGTGATGGATTTTAGAGAAAACATGCAAGAGCCATTGCTGTCTTAATAGCTTACCTTTAGTATTTCTCTTCATTATTTTCCCCTGCATGTGAGTCCATTTTCAAAAGCTCTGTGTTTGTAAAACCGTAAATTCTCATTTAAAGGGAATTTCTACCTAAAGAATCAAAAGACTTGTACATAGAAAACTATAGAACACTGATGAAAGAAATCAAGGAGGACACAAACAGATGGAGAAATGTACCATGCTCATGGATTGGAAGAATCAATATAGTGAAAATGAGTATACTACCTAAAGCAATCTATAGATTCAATGCAATTCCTATCAAGCTACCAGAGGTCTTCTTCAAAGAATTAGAACAAATAATTTCTCAATTTGTATGGAAATACAAAAAACCTCGTATAGCCAAAGCAATCTTGAGAAAGAAGAATGGAACGGGCGGAATCAACCTACCTGACTTTAGGCTATACTACAAATCCACAGTCATTAAGACAGTATGGTACTGGCACAAAGACAGAAACATAGATCAATGGAACAGAATAGAAAGCCCAGAGATAAATCCACGCATCTATGGACACCTTATCTTTGACAAAGGAGGCAAGAATATACAATGGAGAAAAGACAACCTCTTTAACAAGTGGTGCTGGGAAAACTGGACAGCCACTTGTAAAAGAATGAAACTAGATCACTTTCTAACACCATACACAAAGATAAACTCAAAATGGATTAAAGATCTAAGCATAAGACCAGAAACTATAAAACTCCTAGAGGATAACATAGGCAAAACACTCTCTGCTATAACCCAAAGCGGGATACTCCATGACCCACCTCCCAGAATATTGGAAATAAAAACACGAATAAACAAATGGGACCTAATTAAAATTAAAAGCTTTTGCACAACAAAGGAAACTATAAGCAAGGTGAAAAGACAGCCTTCAGAATGGGAGAAAATAATAGCCAATGAAGCAACAGACAAACAATTAATCTCAAAAATTTACAAACAACTCCTGCAGCTCCATTCTAGAAAAATAAACAACCCAATTAAAAAGTGGGCCAAAGAACTTAACAGACATTTCTCCAAGGAAGATATAAAAATGGCTAACAAACACATGAAAAGATGCTCAACATCACTCATTATCAGAGAAATGCAAATCAAAACTACAATGAGGTACCACTTTACACCAGTCAGAATGGCTGCCATCCAAAAGTCTACAAGCAATAAATGCTGGAGAGGATGTGGAGAAAAGGGAACCCTCTTACACTGTTGGTGGGAATGCAAACTAGTACAGCCACTATGGAAAACAGTGTGGAGGTTCCTTAAAAAGCTGCAAATAGACCTGCCATATGACCTGGCAATCCCACTGCTGGGCATATACACCAAGGAAACCAGAATTGAAAGAGCCACGTGCACCCCAATGTTCATCGCTGCATTGTTTACAATAGCCAGGACATGGAAGCAACCTAGATGCCCATCAACTGACGAATGGATAAGAAAGCTGTGGTATATATACACAATGGAATATTACTCAGCATTAAAAAAAATTCATTTGAAGCAATTCTACTCAGATGGACGAAACTGGAGCCCATTATCCAGAGTGAAGTAAGCCAGAAGCAAAAACAACCATACAGTATATTAACACATATATATGGAATTTAGAAAGACAGTAATGAGAACCCAACATGGGAGACAACAAAAGGAACTCAGATGTATAGAATAGACTTGTGGACTTTGTGGATGAGGGTAAGGGTGGGATGATATGGGAGAAGGGCATTGAAGCATGTTAATTGTCATGTGTCTAATCAATCGCCAGCCCAGGATTGATGCTCGGGACTGGTGCAGCGAGATTTCCCTGGGGGGAGGGAGGAGGGAGGGGGGACCCGGAGGGGAAGCATATGTAAACCCATGGTGATATCATGACAATGTATGGCAAAAACAATAATAAAAAAAATAAATAATAGAAAAAAAGAATATAAAAAAAAGAAAGAAAATAACTAAACAAACAAAAAAAATAATAAAGGGAATCTGATTCTGAAACACCCGTTGAAGAGCCTTGAAGGTACCTGCGCTACTCACATTGCTGATGATTTTCACTGAAGCTGTTTACTACTCAAGTATACTTTTCACCATTATTGCCTGAGTTGGCCTCTTGGCTTCAACCTTAGGGCTGCACCTGACTCCAAAGTGTTTTGAGGTGATGGCTACAGTTATAATATTGTAAAAGGTGACAAAGAACTGGATCTGCAGATATTTAGCATTTTCTGGCTTACAGTGGCATTAAGCAACACTTTAATGGTAAAGCATTGATCTGAAGAAGCAGGGAACCTGGGCTAACAAGAGGGCCTCTTGTTAAAACCCTACATCTGATGGAGCAAGACATCACCTCCAAAGAGAAGGGAAGACACTTTTCACGTATCCCCATCACCAAAGCAATTTGCCAGAGTCGCTCTTTCTTGAGCAATTTTGACATTTTGAAAACCTTTTTTTAACCTTCTTATCAAAATGTGTGTCTCCTTTGTCCCATTTTTTAAAGTCAGTTGACTGGAAAGTGGTGACAGAAACTGCCTGTGTGCATGCTAAGTCACTTCAGTCATGTCTGACTCTTTGCGACCCCATGGACTGTAGCCCACCAGCCTTCTCTGCCCATGGAATAGAATACTGGAGTGAGTTGCCATTCCCTTCTCCAGGGGATCTTCCTGAGCCAGCCATTGAACCCAGGGCATCTCTTATATCTCCTGCATTGGCAGGCAGGCTCTTTACCCAAGAGCCATCAGGGAAGCCCCTGACATAGAGTAAACCTCACTAAATAGTAACTAATTAATAAAATAATAATGCTTTAATTGTGCTTTATATTTATTATACATATTCAAGTATTTGTATTAAAATACCAAGTTGAAGGAAGTACAAAATCTTAACCACATAATATGCAGAGAAGGTAATATTCAATTGCAACATAACAGCTTCCTCATACCCATTTTAAAGTCATTTTCTCATTTTTCAGTAAACTTTACATCATTCTCACATCTATTTCCTTTGCCAAATGACCTTATATCAGATTGAACCACATGAGATCACTGAGATTTGAGTGCTCTAGTTAGAGTTCACCTAAAAAAGAGAACCTGTAGGAGACATGCATTAAGAAGCTTACTACAGAAAATTAAAAGGCTTATATGATTATGGGAGCTGGCTAGGAAAGTTCTAAATCATAGGACAGACAACCCAGGAAAGGCAGACTGGAACTCTTAACACATGCTGAAGCTGCAATCCAGGTGGAATTTCTTCATCAGTAAAGTCTCGACCCTCTCTTAATCCCTTTTAACTGATTGAATGAAGCCCATCCTGAATAGCTAGGATACTCTCCCTTAAAGTAGATCAGTTATGGATTTATTCACATATACCATATATCTTCAAGAAACATCCATGTTAGTATTTAAATTACAGGATTGGCAGGAGAGATGGCTAAGTCAAGTTGAAACATCAGAGGATCACAACGTGGACCTTTTTCCAACCATGAGAAAAGGCATGGGATGTGGATTGACCTTGTAGTTGCAGACAGCTTCTCAGGTTCTTCCTATATCTAGATGACATATCTGAAGTCTAGATGACTTCAGAAAATTGTTCTGAAATTACCCTGGACTCATCAATGGGAAGACATTCAATACCATCTTAGAGTTCTCTGAGTTCCCCTGAATCATATTAGAATGTTGTTGTTATTCCAGTGTTATTCCACATTATTTGAAGGTCTGCCTTTATTTATTCTTCCAGAAATGGCCAGCTTCGTTAAGTGTACCCCCCCTTTTTTTCTATTTCATTCACAAAGAATAATAAAACAGTATCTCCAGAGAATTTTTTTTCTGCAGGATTCCTTTGACTGTCAACCTCGGAGCCCAGCGATAAACAAAGCAATACTTTCAATCATTTTCTAATATTGAACCAGCCAGATATCATTTTCTGTTCACATGCACAGAAGAACCCAAGATTTTTCTTTCTTTTGGAATAAGCCATAGGCTGACTTGACAGTATTCACATACATACATAAAACAATTACAAAGTAAATCCTGTCCTAAGTTCTGAGAGTCAGTCTTCTCACAACAGGGCTCCATGCTGCTTGCTTTTTTTCATCATTCTTTTTTATTTAAATTAAAAAACTATTTTACAATGCTGTGTTGGTTTCTGCTATACAGCAACACAAATCAGCCATAATTATACATGCATCCCCTTCCTCCCTTCCCTCTCTTCCCTCCGCCAAACCCATCCCCCCAGGTCATCACAGAGCACCAGACTGGACTTCTTGTGCCACACAGCAGCTTCACTAGGAGGATGGGAAGTGGAGTGTTATATTTGCACTGTCCCCAGAAACTCTGATGACCTACCTATGCTTTGTGTGTTAAACCAGCCAGGGTCCAAGATGAGCTAAGGAGAGCTTGGTGAATGTGTCAGTATAGTCAATGAAAAATAGCAGTTTGAAGCTTCAAAATCTTAAAACAGATGTTAGAAAAATGTCAACCGTGTAAACAATTGATTGCCAGGATGAAGTCTTGGCATATACATTTGAGTCAGAGTGTTTTCGGTATCACGGCAGTGACGAAATTTGCAGAGAGTAAATCTGCATTATTTATGACAAAGGACACACCTGTACAATACTTTTTCTGCCAAATTCTTTCATAAATCAAACCTCCTTGCACTCTGAGTCAATAGAAGCCTTATTGGCTTTCAATCATCAATTCTCACTGCAGCAGCTGGGGGGAAATTAATATTTTCAGTATCGGTGGCTGAAAAGAAACAAAGGAGTCATTTTTTCCTTCGCTTTTGTCCTTTTGGATTTTGGGGCCTTTAAAACCACCATGACATGATGATGGAACCCATGTGAATCTAGCTGAAGAGCTTGAGCTGCGGTACTGAAGTGCAAGTTCTAGCAGTGGGGTGAAGAGATGAGACCTCATGGCCCCCCCCCCTGCATTTGCAGATCACAAAAGCTGCTTCCCAGGCTGTTACCTCCAATAGCTGTTGCCCACAGGCCTGCTAGAAAAATATACGACTGGACTCAATTTGTTGTGGCGCGCTTTGGCATCCTACTGTTTCTGTGATAGTCTGTAGTGAATTTTACCCTCCCTAAGGTGTGGGCAGTTTCTCTCCAGAAATGAATGGAGGCAGCAGACTAAAGGGAAACCATTTTGCTTTAAGGGATGACCCAAGAACTGTGGATCAGTGGGTTTCAATAGTAATAATATTATTTATCAATGCTATCAAATTTACTGATGTTTTGAATCTAGTATGTGTCAATACTCTATGGGAAGACTGCTTTCATTTACTGCTTTCTCCACGTAAGGAAATTAAGGCTCGACCGGGTTCCGTAATTTGCCCGAAGTTATGAGCTATTAGGTGATGTATTGAGAGTTTGGACTCAGTTCTCAGTCTGGCCATGCTCTCCATACTGTGTTGCATGAAGCTAAGTGAAAGTGACTTCTCCAAACCCCCACACTGGCTCAAAAGCACCCTTTATTCCAGCTATGAGAATCCTTGTAGTTCCCTTAATGTATCTAATTTACCTTGTACATTCTGCCATCTCTTTGTGTCTCAGGCCTTGTTGAAGTGGCTAAGTTCCACCAGCGCTGAGCTTCTGTGAGACACAGGACTTCATATTTTTTCAAGGCTTAACAGGATTTCTAGTACCTAGTAGATACTTAGGAATGTTAGTCAAATGATTTATATTATCAAGACCATAGCCAAATCCTTCATTCATTTGATATGGGCTTTCTTCCTTGAGAATATTATGTGTATACTCTGTGGTTCAGCATCATTAAAAAACTAATTTGTTTGTCTTCTAATTCCCTTTTATGCAGTGCTAAAAGACCAAAACAAATAGAGAATCAAACAACACTGAGAGGACAGATATAGATGTGTGTATGTAATAAATCAAAGATACATAAAGATCTACATAGAGAGAGAGCCTGATGCTGGGAAGGATTGAGGGCAAGAGGAGAAGGGGGTTGCAGAAGATGAGATGGTTAGAATGGCATCATTGATTCAGTGGACATGAGTCTGAACAAACTCTAGGAGATAGTGAAGGATGGGGAAGCCTTGAGTGCCACCGTCCACGGGGTCGCAAAGAATCTGACGTGACTAAGTGACTGAACAACAGCACACCAGGCTTCCTTTGTGCTCTTACCTTGGATACTGTATTTTCTTCTTAGCCCTGACCTTTCCCCTTTCTTGAGGCTGCCATTGCTAATCAAGCATGAAGATGCTACCCTGATGAACTGGTATGTCAAATCAGTCGTCACACTGTATAAATTTGATTACAACTTATTAATCAATTGCTCACTGCAATCAAAGGAACTGATGCTGCTTCCTATGCTGCCACTCCTGGTGAGCCTGTGAAATCCTGGCCAGGGCTCCGTGGAACCTTGGAAGGTTTGTTAATGGTCTTTAGCCAGAGACTCTCAGTGGATTGACGCTGTGCCAGGAAACAGCAGATAGCAATAGCTATCACATCTTGTCCTTTCCTTTGAGCAGACTGCCTTGTTTTACAGTCTTATCACCATTGACCTGAATAGGAATTTTTCTTGGAGTAGAAGGTACTGTCCATGAAACTCCATGATAAATATGAGGAAAAGTCAATAAACATACCAACAAATGAATAAGCAAATATATCATATAGATGAAGCAAATTAAAATTTTCATTGACTTAATGATACTTATGAACCACATTAAGACTTTCTTCACATTGATTGACAAAACACTTTTGTGCAATCTGTTTTGGTTATTTTTCCCATATTTAAGGAGTGCTCAGGTTTTAGACGTGCAATTATCATGCTGAAAAGCAAGGAGCAACATCTGGAGTGAGGAAAGGGGCAGTGATGAACAGAAATAGAAGCTCATTTATTTCCAAGCTGAAAGGTGGTAAAAGAAAAAGCACAACATTCACACCTGGGTGTGCAAATCAATATCTATTACATTGCATTCAACGTCCTGGCAGGCCCTATTATAAGGCTGCTATGAATGTATAAGATAACAACTCTGTGATAGGCTTTTGGTGACAGCTGCATGATGGAGCACCTAGTATCTAGGGCAAGTAAAACTTGGGTACAGTGAGGCGTCTTTAACAGAATTTTACTATATATGTTTTGAGTCAACTAATAAAATGCAATTTCATATCATCCAATCATCATTTCTGCTGCTGACAGAATAACTTCTGCCTTGGGAAACACATTGCTAGAATCCATTTCTGGCCTGTGTTTAGGGACCAGTGATTGAATTGGGTTTGTAATACAGGTAACTATAATTTACAGATAACTAGGTAAAAGTGTAACTAATGATATTCATTTGGGACATGCACTGCTAAAGATCGGGGGCCCCTGCCAGGAAAAAGAACTGCCAAGCTGCTTGTCTGGTTTTATTAAAAAGTAGTTGTCAAACCCTGAAGGATGCCTTTCCTTTTGTCAAAATAAAGCTGGATTCTTTCATGATCAATGCTCTGCCTGTGTCTTCAGAGTTGGCTGTTGTTTAATTATGTATTGCCTAAATATTATCTTGACAGCATAAATAATACATAGGCAATTGGTCTGGGGTATTTTTAAAGTCTGGAAAGGTGATATTGATCAGTGTTTCCTAGACATGATCGAGTCTGCATGGTCCAGAGCTGGGGAACACCTAAGTATTATTTGATGAATTCCAGAATGCAAATTGCCTTCCACCTCTTCCTCTTCCCTGCTTTCTTGCCAGACTCCCAACCGTCTGTCTATCTGTCTGTCTTCTATTTATCTACCTATCTAGCCTGAATGTAATACAAATATGTTTACTGAAGAAATAAATATAAAAAGGCCCATGAACAAATTAAACTCACTCATGACCCAGATGCAAACAGTGTATCCCTCAGTGTGTGTTACTCACTCAGTTGTGTCCAACTCTTTTGCGACCCCATGGACTGTAGCTCTCGAGGCTCCTCTGTCTGTGGAATTCTCCAGGCAAGAATACTAGAGTGGGCAACCATTGTCTTCTCCAGGGGATCTTCCTGACCCAGGGATTGAACCCAGGTCTCCTGCATTGTAGGCAGGTTCTTGACCGTCTGAGTCACCAAGGAAGCCCATGTATCATTCAACATTCAGTCATTCATCAAATATTTCCTGAGCCATCTCCCAAACACAAGCAGTCTTCCAGGCACTGGGAATAAATCGACTACTGACCAAAACAGACAAAAATCCCTTCCCTCTTAGAAATTACATTTAGTGGGGTGAGTAGTACATAATAAATCAATATACTTGGCAGTGGAGAAGGCAGTGGCAACCCACTCCAGTGCTCTTGCCTGGAGAATCCCAGGGCCAGGGGAGCCTGGTGGGCTGCCGTCTATGGGGTCGCACAGAGTTGGACACAACTGAAGCGACTGAGCAGCAGCAGCAGCAGCAGCATACTTGGCAGTTGTTGGATACTCTGCTTGGATATTTCCACACTGCGGTGGGAGAATGAACTTTACTTAAGAACCTCGTCAACCAGCTCCTTTGTCCTTTGCCTTCTGGTCAGCTTCAGAAAGTGTGAGGCACTGGCTGGAGATCAGGGGGTGGAAGGTGAGAGAGGCCAGGTTATTTAACGCTCATGGGCCATGGGTTACAGAAGCTTTGCTCCTTCACTCAGGTCAAAGCACTTGTCTGGCAGCCCTTCTCTGCAGTTCCCACTTAGTCTCCAGGTTCTGATAACTGCTTTTCCCTCTAACTCCTTCACTCCCGTTGGCTCCTCCATTATTGCTCATCCTGGAATGCTTTGCACTGTTGTCCTTAACTCTGCCCACACCTTTGTAAATTGTCCCTGTATTAAATTCTTTTCAATGACTATACTCTGTGTGCCATCTGTTTCCTTCTAAGACTTTGACAGATACATTTAGTATGCTACAAGCTATAAATGCTAAGGAGAAAATGCAAACAAGTGTTTGAGAAAAGCGTGGGATTTTACATGAAGTGTCCAGGGAAGGGTTGAGAAGAAGTGAGTTCTGGCTGATTTTTGGAGAATGCATTCTGCATGCACACACACACACAGGGCAGGCAGGCGTGGGGAGAGAGAAATTAGAGAGAGGTCGGGGGAGAAAGAGAGAGCATTCTAGGCACATGAAAAAATTAGTGACTCAGTTGTGTACAACTCTGGGGCTGCGTGGACTATATAGCCTGCCAAGCTCCTCTGTCCCTGCGATTCTCCAGGCAAGAATACTGGAGTGGGTTGCCACACCCTTCTCCAGGGGATTTTCTTGACCCAGAGATGGAGCATGGGTCTCCTGCATTGCAGGCAGATTCTTTACTGAGTCATACACATTAATTTATTGCAAGAATAGAATCACAAGGTTGCACATTGTTTTCTGTAATTTAACACTGCAGGAGTGTTTAAGTTCCCCTTGCTGTCAAATATGTCTTTATTGTAATGACTGTGTGGAACTTCATTTTAAGGTTATAGCATATTTTACTTAATTGATCCCTTGCTTTTAGACAATTAGGTTGATTTTACAACTCCATTATTATAAATGAGCTCTGTTGACAGTCCTGATTTTCTGAATGCATTTGAACCAGTTTCCAGAGCCTGCTGGGTCATCTTTCAGGAATCACTGTTTTGCTCTTTCATAAAAAGAGAGAATGGGCTCAGTTCTGGGGACTGTTATTGTCAATCTTTGGGATGGATTCATCACTGGTGTGCAAGAGAGTAATTTTGAAAATGTCTGTGGGATGTATGATTACCATGTTGAACAACTATAAGTACCATCTGGAATAAGGGTAACCAAATAACAAAGGGCGTGATGGTTCTTTTAACCACCTAAACTGGAAGCTTGTATAGTGAAATGGAAATTCAGTGCTCATGTGTTGTGCTAAGTTGCTCAGGCATGTCCAACTCTTCCTGACCCTATGGACTATAGCCCGCCAGGCTCCTCTGTTCATGGGATTCTCCAGGCAAAAATACTGGAGTGGGTTGCTGTGCCCTCCTCCAGGGGATCTTCTGGGCCCAGGGATGAAACTGTGTCTCTTTTATCTCCTGTGTTGGCCAGTGGGTTTTTTACCATTAGCACCACCTGGGAAGCTCACAGTGTTCATAACTGCAGCCTTTTTAAACCTGAAGTCTTTTCTTTCCTCATCCACAAGGTCCTTCTTTCTCAAGCCGATCAAGAAATAAAGAACAGTCATGTCCAACTCTTTGTGACCCCATGGACTGTAGCCCCCAGGTTCCTTAGTCCATGGAATTGTCCAGACAAGAATACTGGAGTGGAAAACCATTCCCTTCTCCAGGGGGCAGAACACCTAGAAGGGCTGAATACATTGTTTTGTTGGTTAGACTTCTCTTTTGAATAAATTCTAGATACATAAAGACTGTGTTGGCATGCAGTCACGCTCTTTTAACTGAGCTTGAGGACAGAAGTGTTTCACGCTGCTGGGAATCGTTCACGAAGGAAGAGAATGGTCCTTTGGTTTGCTCCACTGCACTAACCTTGATGTATTATCCTCTGCGGATCTCAGCCAATCTCAGAGGACATGTATGACCTCCAGATTCAGGTTCTCGTAGAAACGATGTCAAGACTCCAAATTCCCTGCCTCTGATTTTGTCGTTGGACAGATTTTACTCAGCATAGATCTATTTCAGAAAATTAAGAAATTAAGTAGCATTTTAAGAAAGTAAGCCCCTACACATCGATATTCAGTAAATAGTAATTGAAATTGTATCTGAATATACTTCCTGTAAATTTTCCCTCTCGCTGTCTCTTTCTCTCCTCCTCCTTCTCTCTCTTTCTTAACTAGCATCCTTCTTCTTAGTGAGATCATATAGAAAGGTACCTCAGAAAGTTCTTTAGAAGTCAATCCAAAGTGAAGAAACAAGCTTCAGCCCTTCTCTGGCTTTTAAAAGGCCCCCTTTTTTTCTGTTTTCCCTTGTCTTTTTTCAAATCTCAGTCATACCTCCTGAGATTCCAAATGCCAGCATAACTATGAACACAATTCACTAAGTTTCTGACACAAAATGAATCAGCAGTGGCAGTTCTGCACCACTCAGATGGAAGGAGACTTCACTGTAAAGCCATGTTTGGTTTTTCTCTCTGGGGAGATTTTCCATCCTTTCCAACTATGGAGTGGGTTGTAATGACAGCTCTGAAATATGGAACACAAAAAGAATTCATGTAATCAAAGAAATCCGATATTCTCATAACTGACATCTTTTCAAATCCTATTATTGCTTACTCATAAATGAAGCAACTGGGGATCAAAGAAACCCCAGACTACATAGCTCTTAAGTGGTGAAGCTAAACTATAAATTTGAATGTACAGAGCACTCACCATGATGATCACGCGTGTAGGTGTTCCATGTTCCATTGTAATTATTCCAGAGAAAATTGGAGAATTGAGCCCATCTTAATAGTTACACAGAAGATCCAATAGGCCTGTGTTAGAATCCTCAATTAATAGTGAAAAATTTCTAGAAAGTTTTTTTTTTTATTAGTTTTGCCAAACAATGACATGATATCACCATGGGTTTACATATGCTCCCCCTCCAGAACCCCCCTCCGTCCTCCCTCCCCCCGGGAAATCTCGTTGCACCAGTCCCAAGCATCAATCCTGGGCCGGCTATTGCTTAAACATATGATAATTAACATGTTTCAATGCCATTCTCCCATATCATCCCACCCTTTCCCTCATCCACAGAGGCTCCGAGTCTATTCTATACATCTGCGTTCCTTTTGCTGTCTCGCATGCTGGGTTCTCGTTACCATCTTTCTAAATTCCATATATATGCACTAATATACTGTATTTTTGTTTTTGCTTCTGGCTTACTTCACTCTGGATAATGGGCTCCAGTTTCGTCCATCTGAATAGAACTGATTCAAATGAATTTTTCCTTAATGCTGAGTAATATTCCATTGTGTATATGTACCACAGCTTTCTTATCCATTCATCAGTTGGTGGGCATCTAGGTTGCTTCCATGTCCTGGCTATTGTAAACAAAGCAGCGATGAACATTGGGGTACACGTGGCTCTTTCAATTCTGGTTTCCTCGGTGTATATGCCCAACAGTGGGATTGCTGGGTCATATGGCAGGAATATTTGCAGTTTTTTAAGGAACCTCCACACTGTTTTCCATAGAGGCTGTACTAGTTTGCAATCCCACCAACAGTGTAAGAGAGTTCCCTTTTCTCCACATCCTCTCCAGCATTTATTACTTGTGGATTTTTGGATTGCAGCCATTCTGAGTGGTGTGAAGTGATATCTCATTGTGGTTTTGATTTGCATTTCTCTGATAATGAGTGACGTTGAGCATCTTTTCATGTGTTTGTTAGCCATTTTTATGTCTTCTTTGGAGAAACGTCTGTTCAGTTCTTTGGCCCACTTTTTGATTGGGTCGTTTATTTTCCTAGAATGGAGCTGCAGGAGTTGCTTGTATATTTTTGAGATTAATTGTTTGTCCGTTGCTTCATTGGCTATTATTTTCTCCCATTCTGAAGGCTGTCTTTTCACCTTGCTTATAGTTTCCTTTGTTGTGCAGAAGCTTTTAATTTTAATTAGGTCCCATTTGTTTATTCGTGCTTTTATTTCCAGTATTCTGGGAGGTGGGTCATGTAGGATCCTGCTTTGGTTTATGTCAGAGAGTGTTTTCCCAATGTTATCCTCTAGGAGTTTTATAGTTTTGAAAGTCTTGGCCACAGCAGTCAGAGCAGATAAAGAAATCAAAGGAATCCAGATTGGAAAAGAAGAAGTAAAACTCTCTGTTTGCAGATGACATGATCCTCTATACTGAAAACCCTAAAGATTCTACTAGAAAATTACTAGAGCTAATCAGTGAATATAGCAAAGTTTCAGGATACAAAATCAACACACAGAAATCCCTGGCATTTCTATACACTAACAATGAAAAAACAGAAAAAGAAATTATGGAAACAATTCCATTCACCATCGAATCAAAAAGAATAAAATACTTAGGAGTATTTCTACCTAAAGAAACAAAAGACTTGTATATAGAAAACTATAAAACACTGATGAAAGAAATCAAAGAGGACACAAATAGATGGAGAAATATAGTGTGTTCATGGATTGGATGAATCAATATAGTGAAAATGAGTATACAACTCAAAGTAATCTATAGATTCAATGCAATTCCTATCAAGCTACCAGAGGTCTTTTTCAGAGAATTAGAACAAATAATTGCACAATTTGTATGGAAATACAAAAAACCTTGTATAGCCAAAGCAATCTTGAGAAAGAAGATTGGAACTGGAGGAATCAACCTACCTGACTTTAAGCTATACTACAAATCCACAGTCATTAAGACAGTATGGTACTGGCACAAAGACAGAAATATAGATCAATGGAACAAAATAGAAAGCCCAGAGATAAATCCACGCATCTATGGACACCTTATCTTTGACAAAGGAGGAAAGAATATACATTGGAGAAAAGACAACCTCTTTAACAAGTGGTGGTGGGAAAACTGGATAGCCACTTGTAAAAGAATGAAACTAGAACACTTTCTAACACCATACACAAAGATAAATTCAAAATGGATCAAAGATCTAAGCATAAGACCAGAAACTATAAAACTCTAGAAAGTTTTTAATGCAAGATCTTTAGATCTTCCTTTTGTGCACCAGAAAACTGAGAAAAAACTCAAACCTTTCTGAATATAAAGTTTAGACTCTATTCCTAACATTTGATGTTCTCTGCTTTCCATGTTATTTTAGAGCAGCTCTTTAGGGATTAAAACAACAGTCACATTCTGTCATTACATTAAATTATTGAAATACTTTTAGTCCCCTGAATATTCCAGTTCTTTGTTTGTTACTGGACATCTTCACATGCTTTCTATCTTTTGGGACCATTCTCCCATGCCCCCAGTTGCTCTTCTGTAACACTCTCCCCTGTATTTATGGTTATACACTTTACTTGACTATTTCTTACTCATCTTTCAGTTCTCACTTCAGGCCACAGAATTTAAGTGATATAATTGTTTGTTCACGCCTCTATAGTTTCTATTAATGGGAAATATGTGAAAGCAGGGGGACTGTGTGTTGTGTTTTACTGTATCCCTAGCATCAGACACATGGCTGGTGCACAACAGATGTTCGCTGACTCCTTTTAGGATGAATGGGTGGATGACATCATGAATCAATGAACAAAAATATGTAGATTAATTCTTCCAGCAGTTAAAGAGTTCATTTTAAAAGCTTTTCACTTAAAACTACTAAGCTCTTTAAAAATTTGCCAGACACTGTTGGAGGCATCATTTAGAAAACTTCAGATTCCTGTTCACGTTGGCAATAATCACACTTTGGTGTTCTGCCTTTAGGTTGTCCCCTTTGTCCCCTCTCAGAGATAACTACACAGTTACAACCACCACACAGAGTGGAAATGGGCATGCCTGAAATTTGATTCAGATGTCAAGACTGATGACACCACACACAGCCCAAGAGAGCATGAAAATATTTATTATGCACATGATGAGGCTTTCAAGGGAGGCCAAGGTGGCTCCCAAGAAGGTCTGAAATGGCTTGAGGCCTTTATGGTGTTCAAGGGGTGAAGCAGGGAGTGAGGGTTCCAATGCCTGGCCAGAGGCTTGTACGATTTGAACTTCCTGCCAGTGTCAAGTGAGAGCGTACCCAGGGTCTCTTAGCTTGCCCAGATATGAGGCAGAAAGGAAAGAGGAAGGGGTGAGATTCAACAGCTGTCACCAGTCAAACATAAAAATAAAGGAGGCAGACTCTGTAAACATGCATCTTTGTGTAACTCCATCCACTGGTGTGGAAGTGGGGTTTGTGACTTGTTTCTACCAATAGAATATGACTAAGGCAATGGATGATCTCCTTTAAAATCACTCCAGTGATTATGTCTGAATAAGATTCCATCACCATGTGCTGCACAGAGGCTTGATCACACAGATGACCAGGTTGGAACAACCTATATGACAGAGAATTGTTGGCAGCCACAAGGACCGCAGGTGGCCTCCAGCCCGTACCCAACAGGAAGCCAGGTCCTGAATCCTCTGGCCACAGGAGATGAATTCTGGCAGCAACCTGAATGAGTGTAAAGATGGATTCTTCCCCAGTCAAGCCTTC
Organism: Antilocapra americana; assembly: GCA_007570785.1. Lineage (NCBI taxonomy): Eukaryota > Metazoa > Chordata > Mammalia > Artiodactyla > Antilocapridae > Antilocapra > Antilocapra americana. The sequence goes on along the minus strand of ML663010.1, from coordinate 16,172,677 downwards.
AGATGAGAATATAACTCAAACCAAACCTTGATTACAGCTTTGGGACACTGAGCAGAGAACTCTGCTAAGCCATAACCAGACTCATGACCCACAAAACCTTTGAGAGAATGAATGTATGTGTTCTTCTCTATCTGCGGTACTTTTTTATGTAGCAAGAGAAAACTAAGATGCACTCCAACCAAGTAATTTTTCACATGGTTTTCCTTAAAACTACCTTTCCAATGATGTCATGAAACTAACATGAATTTTTTTTCTAGCTAGTTTACTTTCCAGATCATTCCATTGTTCCACTACTATGGTGGTCTGGTATATCAGGTGATTTTTTTTTTTTTTTTTAGACTTTTCCAAGCCTTCAAGGCTGACCCAACACCATACAACAAGGTAAGAGAAAGAAAGAAAGAGTTAGCCACTAAGTCATGTCTGGCTCTTTTGTGACCCCATGGACAATAGCCCACTCATCTCCTCTGCCCATGGAATTTCCAGAACAAGAATACTTTAGTGGGTTGCCATTTCCTTCTTCAGGGGCTCTTCCTGACCCAGGGATTGAATTAGTGTCTCTTGCATTAACAGGCAGATTCTTTACCATTGAGCCACTTAAAAAAAAAATCTTCCCCCACCCTGCAGAACCAGTTGTAATTAATCAAGGCTCTCCACACCCAAAAGAATCCACTGCCATGCTGCTGCTGCTGCTGCTAAGTCGTTTCAGTCGTGTCCGACTCTGTGTGACCCCATAGACGGCAGCCCACCAGGCTCTCCAGGCCCTGGGATTCTCCAGGCAAGAGTACTGGAGTGGGTTGCCATTGCTTTCTCTGCCACTGCCATGAATACAGCACAAAACTCAAAAGCATGGAGTTTTATTTCTTTAAGCCAGGGTCAGATTTGTTTTCTTCATGACAGAGTAGGACTTCTGAGTCATTACAGGAAAAATCTGCACGTGTCCATCTCCTTACTTTTTACCCAATGACCTACTCTCATGACATTAGGAAACACCATGTCCTGTTCAGAGAAAAATGTGATGTATAAAAAACACACTTTAAAAAAAAAAGAATTATTGCAGGAAACTAGCTGGAACCATAAAATTGAGGGGCAGATTAATTTATTTTCAATTTATGCCTAGTGCTAACGTATGTCCAACCCAGAGGTTTATTTGTTAGGTAGCATTAATGCAGAAAGATAATCTAGATCTCTGTTGAGTCTTTGGAAAGCAGTATATCTCTTTGTTTACCCCCTGTACAATTAATTCAGGCTTTAATTATATTAAATAAGGGGTGGAGAATTTAAAAAGGTTTCAATGGTTCTGGGAACATACATTTATTACTGTGATAAAAGAGCTGCCTCTCCCAGTCTCCATTTTCTGGGTTGTTTCATTGCATCTCATCGCCAATAAATCACAGAGGCTGGACTCTAGTCCCTTGGCTGGGAACAGTGCCTACGATGGATGCTGCAGGTTGCCTAATAAAGCTTTTAGCTTAGGGCTTCCATTTTTGACCATCATTTGGAATGGATATGTCTTCCTGTGAACTAATCTCTCTTTCCTGGTCTTGGCTTGATTTCTACTTTGGACTCAAGGAGAATATATGGTGTTTTCCCAGTGTTCATAGAAATGAGGCACATAAAGGAAAGATGCAGTTCCATCCTAATAAAAGGTAATAATAATAATAATAATGTCAATGTAGCAGACACCACATCATCCAACCCAGGCCCTAGAATCTGCTTTTACAATTCCGCTCCTGCCCCATCTTGTCCTCTAACTCTGCCCTTATGCCAGCTAGTTTACCTGTGGGCTAGTGGAGCCAGAAGGTCCTGTGATTTGGTATCTTATCTTTCCTCACCTCTCTGACCTCAGGTTTTGTTTAGTGACTGAGTGGGACAGGAGTCTAAAAGGTGGGACGTATGGCAAATCTGAGATATAATTTCTTCTCTTGTCTTTTCCTGTTGGACCAGGTTATAGTGGGGTTTTTTTTCTGAAAGAAAAACCTTTTCACTCGGCTCTTTTCACTTCCCTGTCCTGAATCTCCCACTTTCTTTTCATTTTCTCCTGGGAGCACACATCCTCCTTTCATGGTCTGCTTCTGAAGAACCCTACCTAAGACAACCACTAGCTTTCAATCAAGCACTGCTGGTCCAGTCACACTGTTATTTAATTCTTACACAAAACCTTTTGCAGTAGAAATCAATAACCCTCCATTACAGAGGAATACATTAATTTTTGCCTATTTTTCCTAAATAGGCAAAAAGTACTGAAGCTCAGATTTGAACACAGATTCATGTAACTCTTCTTTTTTTTTTCATGTAACTCTTAAGATCTGTTCTCTAGACATGTGACATATGCCTCTCAAGAGAAAAAGCCTGCCAGTTAGTTAATAGTTTCATCATAAAATAGTAGCTGAGGAACGATTTACTAGTCAGGACATATGGATTCATATCACTCATTTTATTTGGTGTGTGAATTTAGGCAAAGTGCTTAATTTTTCTAAGCATTACTTTCTTTTTTAAAAAATAAAACACAGAAATTAATATCTGCCCTCCTATTCTTACCTTTTAAAAATTAAGGGAGGCTAATATGATGGGGACAATTTTCTTGGAGTTGTAGGGTAGTATGAGCGAAAGAACATGATCTTTGAATCTGAATTCGATGGTCACTTTAACAACTAATGGAACTTCTTAGGTGGCGCTAGTCGTAAGAAATCCTCCTGGCACTGCTGAAGATGCAGCAGACGTGGGTTCAGAGCCCCTGGAGTGGGAAGATTCCTGGGAAGAGGAAATGGCAACCCACTCCTGTATTCTTGCCTGGAAAATTCCGTGGTCAGAGGAGTCTGGTGGGCTACAGTCCAGGGGTCGCAAAGAGTCGTACATGGACGAGCGCCCTGCTAGGTAGTTGTTAGGTGCAGTGCAGCACGCAGTTGTGTCCTACATTTTGGGATCCCCTGAGCTGTAGCCTGCCAGCCTCCTCTGTCCATGGAATTTTCCAGGCCAGAATAGTGAAACTAGCAGTGAAGTCTTGGGCAAAGCATTCATCCCTGTGAGCAAGGTTTGTGTCTGTAAATGAGAAAAATTAGCTGGGCTAGGCTGCTCTGAAAATGCTGCTGTGTCAGTCAGCTATGTCCAAGGTCTAGCCCAGGGAAGTCCCTTGATAAATGTTAGCCAGGCCCACTTTTGTCTTTTTTCTGCTTCTTCAAATAGGTGCCTGGACTGAGATAAACCTAAAAATTTCACTTATTTTCTGTTTGCTCATAGAGGAAGTATGTCTTTGGGTGTGTGTGTGTGTGTGTGTACACACCAAGCACATATTTTTGATTAAGCTTTTCTTTGCTTTTATCAATTGGTATGCTTTCATTTTTGTTGTCTTTTCATGTATATTTTATTCCCAATCAGTGTCAGAAACGTTATGCAAATATCTTGCTTGTTTCTATCTTCTTCCTTTATCTACCCAGCTCTGCATGTTTATGGAGTTTACTTTTCTGTCACTGACTTCTTTTAATTTGTATGTGTTTTAAATCAAGCAGAAAATAGGTACTATGTGTGTGTGTCTGTGTGTGTGTGTGTGTGTGTCTGTGTGTGTGTGTGTCTGTGTGTGCCTGTATTTCCCAGTGGCAGGAGCCCTGGACCAGGCTCACAGTAGGATACTGCACATTTGGGCATCATTCCCTGGTACCTGAGACTTGTTCCCTGAGAAGTATCTAAACACTCAGAGCGACCTGGAAGACCCTCTGAGTTTTCCATTTACAAATAGAAAAGCTGAGGGCAGGGGGATGGTTCAATCACTACTAGAGCCCGGGACTTATTTTTTCTGATCCAAAGCTTTCTCACCACACTTTTATTTGAGAGGAGTGAGAGATATTAAGTACCCATAGAAAGGATTTACAATATATTGATGCTTGTTATTCAGAGTATATTTGTAAAAGTTGTTTCTTTTGCCTTCTCGCCAGCTGTCCAGGCTTTTGACAATATTGTTTCAGTTCAGTTAAAATCCAGTCCTTTTGCAGTTTCTGACCCTGCCAATTTTGTTAAAGATTAGGCAGACTCAGAAGAGAGTTAGAGTGGCTTTGAATTATAACTATTCCTGTTACTGGTTGCACAAACTTAGAAGGTTATTCCATCTCTCAGTTTCTTCATCAGTAGATTCAGAATGATAATAGATGTCTTAAAGGGTTGTTGAGAGGGTGCAATTTCATTGATAAATGGCCTAATCTAGAGCCACATGCATCAATTACTAATGAATGGATCTTAAAACACTGAGAATACTTTCTTTCCTCTGAATTACAGAATATATTTGGCTCTTGGAGGAAGTGAGGATGCATATAATAAATTCCAGAGTAGAATGGGTTGCTGGAGGAGGTTTTAGTGCAAAACTGCTATGTACTTCTTTCTTACATAGATAAGGTAGTTCTTAGTGTTAGTCGCTCAGTCATGTCTGATTCTTTGCGACCCCATGGACTGTAGCCTGCCAGGCTCCTCTGTCCATGGAATTCTCCAGGCACGATTACTGGAGTGAGTAGCCATTCCCTTCTCCAGGGGGTCTTCCTGACCCAAGGACTGAACCCAGGTCTCCTGTACTGCAGGCAAATTCTTTACCGTCTAAGCTACCAGGGAAGCTCAGGTAGAGAAGATAAAAAGAACATTAAAATGGGCTGATTTGCCCTGTAACAGTGCATATTAAGATAATGGAAGGCCCCCTTCCTCATCTCCCTGCCTTTTGAATGAATACAGCTAACATTAGAAAGTGTTCATGTTCTAGCAACAGATTCACAGACATTGAAAACAAATTTGTGGTTACTGAAGGGGAAAGGACGTGGGGAGGGATAAATTAGGGGCAGGCAATTAGCAGGTACAAACTGCTATATATAAAACAGATAAACAGTGATGTCCTACTGTGTAGCACAGGGAACAGGCTATATTCAATGTCCCATAACAAGCCATAGTGGAAAAGAATATGAAAAAGCCAGTACATATATGTATAACTGAATCATTTTGCTATACACCAGAAACTAACACAACGTTGTAGATCAACTATTGTTGTTGCTTGGTTGCTGAGTTGTTTCTGACTCTTTTGTGATCCCAGGGATTTTAGCCGTCCAGGCTGCTCTCTCCAGGCAAGAATACTGGAGTGGGCTACAATTATAAATATTTATGCACCCAACATAGGAGCTCCACAATATGTAAGGCAAATGATAACAAGTATGAAAGCGGAAATTAACAACAACACAATAATAGTGGGAGACTTTAATACACCACTCACACCAATGGATAGATCAACTAGACAGAAAAGTAATAAGGAAATTCAAACTTTAAATGATACAATAGACCAACTAGACCTAATTGATATCTATAGGTCATTCCACCCCAAAACAAGGAATTTCACCTTTTTCTCAAGCGCACACGGGACCTTCTCCAGGATAGATCACATCCTGGGCCATAAATCTAACCTTGATAAATTAAAAAATATTGAAATCATCCCAAGCATCTTTTCTGACCACAATGCAGTGAGATTAGACATCAACTACAGGAGAAAACCTTTCAAAACTTCCAACATATGGAGGCTCAACAACACACTGCTGAATAACCAACAAATCACAGAAGAAATCAAAAATGAAATTCAGTTCTGCATGGAAACGAATGAAAATGAAAACATTTCCTATACTTTAATAAAAAAGAGAGAGTGTTCACCTTTTGTTTCCTTTGTTCTTTTAGCCCAAGAGTTGCACATGGGTAGCGGGATGAGAGGGTTACTCCTTGAAGAGTGTTACTTCTGTGTGTGTCATGTTGAATTTGTGTGTCCCTGAGCCTCTGTACTCCAGCCACCCAAATGTACTACAATGCAAGTTTCTCCTTAGGGAGAAACTATTTTGTGTTTAGAATTGCCCCAGGTGCTTTTTACAACTCTTTGTATTTAATTTTCACCACAGCTTTGTGTTAGAGTTACCTGTACTTAACTGATAAAGAGAAAACTGAGATCCACAATATTTTTTGTAAGAGGACAAAGCGAGAGGCTGTGTCTCTTTGCAGGCACATACGTCCCACCCACACCTGCCATTGTAGCATGCAGCGCCAGTAGCCACGGACAATATGTAACAAATGGGTGTGGCCCTGTTCCAACACAACTTTATTTTCTAAAGCAGATGGTGAGATGGATTTGGTTCACAGGTTGAAGTGATTATGAAGTAAAATGACTATTTGAAATGAGCTTTGTCTGCCTTCAGAGACTATACACTCTGCTCTCTCCATAACCAGTTTTGAGATTAGAAAGAAACCCAAACATATCCTACTAGATGGTGGTTCTCAGTTCCCAAGCGTTAAGGAAAGCCCACAGCTTAAAAATGGCATGAAGCATGTTAATTTTCATATGTCTAATCAATCGCCAGCCCAGGATTGATGCTCGGGGCTGGTGCAGCGAGATTTCCTGGGGGGGGGGGGGGGGGAAGAGGGAGGGGCGTTCCGGAGGGGAAGCGTATGTAAACCCATGGTGATATCATGACAATGTATGGCAAAAACAATTAAAAAATAAAAAAAATAAAAAATAAAAACAAATTACCTTAAGCAAAAAAAAAAATAATAAAAAAAATAAACTCTGTACTATGGATTATATAACAATAATGTATCCTGCCTGAGGACAGTTTCTGGGAAAAACCTTCTGGCTAATCCTGTTATTTTAAAATGTAAATGATGGGAGCAGGTCTAGAAGATCTTTACAACCTCCAGACATTCTTTTGATTAAAACATACATAAATCCATTGCTAACGCTAGTGAGGGGGTACTCTTTCTGCCCCCTTATGATGTCTATGTCAGAAGCATTCTCTATCTCTTTTATACTTGAATAAAACTTTATTACACAAAAGCAAAAAAAAAAAATAGCATGACAGCTAACTCGGGAAATGCTCTGAATTAGAGGCTTCATGTCTGGAAAGAAACGACCATGTCTCTCAGGCAGGCTTGGTGTGTTTGGCCCGATTGCGTGAGGACAATCGTGACACCTGTGAGTGAGATGCTCTCTGGCTGGGTCTTGGCACCCTCTAGCTTGGACTATGAGCCGTGTCAATGCTTTGGGTTTCCACTGAGGGTCCCAGAAGTGCTTCTCCCTGAATCATTCTAAATTCACCTCAAAGCAGGTGAAGAGCCTGGCATGATCCAAAGTTAAAGAACCTAAAGCAGGACCAAGAGCAAGTAATGAGGATTCTGGATGTGGCTAATACCTCTCAATAAAGCCACATACCACTGGCTTTGAAAAATAGCCCAATTATCCTCAGTTGCAGCATGCAGGAAAATGATGAAGCAGTATGACCCCATACCATAAATCCCCCCCCCCCCCACACACAGACACTCCCTGTGTAATTAGTTGTTGCTCTAAATTGTTCTCGTTTAAGGGAAGAGAATGGTCTGTCACCCACAAGGGAGACATGAAACAGCCACAGAGTAAGACCGTTCTTGGTGATCTCAGCCATCAAAGAGAAAGCCTGGGTTACTATTATAGTTTAGTGAAATGTGCCAACTCTCAGAGATTGTAACAAAGCAGAGCTTAGTGATGGAAAGAGCCCTGCCATTTATAATTCATCAACATGACTTTGCCAGGCCCAACAGGTGGGAGAAAAGATCCTGGAGTTCCAAATCAGAACACCTGGTCGCTGTTTTCACGAAGGACCTTGGGTGATTGTAGAGAGAAGCGTTCTGGACCTGGAGTCAGATGACTTGCTTTAAAGTTCCAGCTCTCACAGTTAGCAGCTGGGCGGACCTGGGCAAAGTCACTCTTGTGGCACAGATGGCTCTTGTTGTTCAGTGGCTAAGTCATGTCTGACTCTTTGCGACCCATGGACTATAGCACGCCAGGCTTCCCTGTCCTTCACCATCTCCCAGAGCTTGTTCAAACTCATGTCCATTGAGTCAATGATACCATCCAAGCATCTCGTCCTCTGTTGCCCACTTTTCCTGCCCTCAATCTTTCCCAACATCAGGGCCTTTTCCAATGAGTCAGCCCCATGTTCATGCAAAGTGATTCTCTGCTCTTCCTAAACACAGTTGGGCTGCATTTGACCAAGGCTCCCTGTAGTCGGTTAGGTTATGTGGCTAAGTTCTAGTTAATGGGATGTGGGTGGAAGGAAAGAAGGCCACTAACAGGCGTAGACTATCAAAACCTCCTTTCCCTGTCTCTCCTTTTCCTCATGCAGGCCAAGTACAGAGGATCTTTCTAGGGTCACCTAGAAGCAGACAGAAGACTTTAGGGCTTCTCTACTGGAGTCAAGACCATTTCTACTCCCTAATCTGCTCACCCCACTCTGCCTGCCAACTGGACTTTATATAAGTGGGTACAACCCCTGAGGTTCCAAATTTGATGTCAGTTAGTGTTAATACCTTACAGTGATGATAAGAGAAGCTGATATTTTTGAGCCCTTGCATTAAGATAAGCCTTGGGATCCCATGAACTGTTTCTTCTGGTTTGTAAAATTCAGTTCAGTTCAATCTCTCAGTTGTGTCCGACTCTTGGCAACTCCATGAACTGCAGCACACCAGTCCTCCCTGTCCATCACCAGCTCCCACATTCTACCCAAACCCATGGCCATCGAGTCAATGATGCCATTCAGCCCTCTCATCTTCTGTCATCCCCTTCTCCTCCTTCCCCCAATCCTTCCCAGCATTAGGGTCTTTTCCAGTAAGTCAACTCTTCACATGAGGTGGCAAAAGTATTGGAGTTTCAACCTCAACATCAGTCCTTCCAGTGAACACCCAGGATGATCTCCTTTAGGATTGACTGGTTGGATCTCCTTGCAGTCCAGGGGACTCTTAAGAGTCTTCGCCAACACCACAGTTCAAAAGCATCAATTCTTCAGCACTCATCTTTCTTCACAGTCCAACTCTCACATCCATACATGACCATTGTAAAGATCATAGCCTTGACTATACGAATATTTGTTGGCAAAGTAATGTCTCTGCTTTTCAATATGTTCTCTAGATTGGTCGTAACTTTCCTTTCAAGGAGTAAGCGTCTTTTAATTTCATGGCTGCAATCACCATCTGCAGTGATGGAGCCCAGAAAAATAAGTCACCACTGTTTCCATTGTTTCCCCATCTGTCTGCCATGAAGTGATGGGACCAGATGCTATGATCTTCGTTTTCTGAATGTTAAGCTTTAAGCCAACTTTTTTACTCTCCTCTTTCACTTTCATCAAGAAGCTCTTTAGTTCTTCTTCACTTTCTGCCATAAGGGTGGTGTCATCTGCCTATCTGAGGTTATTGATATTTCTCCTGGCAATCTTGATTCCAGCTTGGGCTTCCTCCAGCCCAGCATTTCTCATGATGTACTCTGCCTATAAGTTAAATAAGCAGGGTGACAATATACAGCCTTGACGTACTCCTTTTCCTATTTGGAACCAGTATGTTGTTCCATGTCCAGTTCTAACTGTAGCTTCCTGACTTGCATACAGGTTTCTCAAGAGGCAGGCAGGTCAGGTGGTCTGGTATGCCCATCTCTTTCAGAATTTTTCACAGTTTATTGTGATCCACACAGTCAAAGGCTTTGGCATAGTCAATAAAATAGAAATAGATGTTTTTCTGGAACTCTCTTGCTTTTTGATGATCCTTCAGATGTTGGCAATTTGATCTCTGGCTCCTCTGCCTTTTCTAAATCCAGCTTGAACATCTGGAAGTTCACAGTTCACGTATTGCTGAAGCTTGGCTTGAAGAATTTTAAGGATTACTTTACTAGCGTGTGAGATGAGTGCAATTGTGTGGTAGTTTGAGCATTCTTTGGCATTGCTTTTCTTTGGGATTGGAATGAAAACTGATTTTTCCAGTCCTGTGGCCATTGCTGAGTTTTTTCCATATTTGCTGGCATATTGAGTACAGTACTTTCACAGTGTCATCTTTTGGAATTTGAAATAGCTCAACTGGAATTCCATTACCTCCACTAGCTTTGTTCATAGTGATGCTCCCTAAGGCCCACTTGACTTCACATTCCAGGATGTCCGGCTCTAGGTGAGTTATCACACCATCATGATTAACTGGGTCTTGAAGATCATTTTTTGTACATTCTTCTGTGTATTCTTGCTACCTCTTCTTAATATCTTCTGCTTCTGTTATGGCACTACCATTTCTGTCCTTTATCTAGCCCATCTCTGCATGAAATGTTCCCTTGATATCTCTCATTTTCTTGAAGAGATCTCTAGTCTTTCCCATTCTATTGTTTTCCTCTATTTCTTTGCACTGATTGCTGAGGAAGGCTTTCTTATCTCTTCTTGCTGTTCTTTGGAAATCTGCATTCACATGGGTATATCTTTCATTTTCTTCTTTGCTTTTTGCTTCCTGTCTTTTCATGGCTATTTGTAAGGCCTCCTCAGACAGCCATTTTGCTTTTTTCCATCTCTTTTTCTTGGGGATGGTCTTGATTCCTGTCTCCTGTAGAATGTCACGAACTTCCATCCATAGTTCATCAGGCATTCTTTCTATCAGATCTAGTCTTTTAAATCTATTTCTCACTTCCACTATATAGTCATAAGGGATTTGATTTAGATCATACCTGAGTAATCTAGTAGTTTTCTCCAATTTCTTCAATTTCAGTCTAAATTTGGCAATAAGGATTTCATGATCTGAGCCACAGTCAGCTCCAGGTCTTGTTTTTCTGACTGTATAGAGCTTCTCCATCTTTGGCTTCAAAGAATATAATCAATCTGATTTTGGTGTTGACCATCTGGTGATGTCCATGTGTACAGTCTTCTCTTGTGTGTTGGAAGAAGGTGTTTGCTATGACCAGTGCGTTCTCTTGGCAGAACTCTATTAGCCTTTGCCCTACTTTATTCTGTACTCCAAGGCCAAATTTGCCTGCTACTCCAGGTGTTTCTTGACTTCCTACTTTTGCATTCCAGTCCCCTATAATGAAAAGGACATCTCTTTTGGGTGTTAGTTCTAGAAGGTCTTGTAGGTCTTCATAGAACTGGTCAGCTTCTTTGGTGTTACTGCTTGTAGGGGGGGGGCACATAGAATTGAATTACCGTGATATTGAATGATTTGCCTTGGAAACGAACAGAGATCACTCTGTCATTTTTGAGATTGTATCCAGGTACTGCATTTTGAACTCTTTGTTGACTGTGATGGCTACTCCATTTCTTCTAAGGGATTCCTGCCCACAGTAGTAGATATAATGGTTATCTGAGTTAAATTCACCCATTCCAGTCCATCTTAGTTCGCTGATTCCTAGAATGTCGATATTCACTCTTGTCATCTCTGTTCGATCACTTCTAATTTGTCTTGATTCATGGACCTAACATTCCAGGTTCCTATGCAATATTGCTCTTTACAGCATCGAATCTTGCTTCTATCACCAGTCCCATTCACAACTGGGTGTTGATTTTGCTTTGGCTCCATCCCTTCCTTCTTTCTGGAGTTATTTCTCCACTGATCCCCAGTAGCATATTGGGCACCTACTGACCTGGGGAGTTCATCTTTCAGTGTCCTATCTTTTTGCCTTTTCACACTGTTCATGGGGTTCTCAAGGCAAGAATAGTGAAGTGGTTTGCCATTCCCTTCTCCGGTGGACCACATTCCGTCAGACCTCTCCACCAAGACCTGTTCGTCTTGGGTGGCCCCACACGGCATGGCTTAGTTTCATTGAGTTGGACAAGGCTGTGGTCTGTGTGATGAGATCGGCTAGCTGTCCGTGACTGTAGTGTCAGACTGTCTGCCCCCTGATCCCCTCTCTCAGTGCCTACCGTCTTGCCTGGCTTTCTCTTACCTCTCTTCACAGCTGCTCCCTCAAAGTGCAGCCGCCACTCCTTACCTTGGACGTGAGGTAGCTCCTCTCGGCCACGCTTGTGCGTTGTCACAGCCACTGCGACGGCAACTTTATAAGTTCTTTTTTAAATTGGAGTATAATTGCTTTAAAATGTTGTGTTAGTGTCTGCTGTATGGTGAAGTGAATCAGCTCTATGTGTACATATATCCCTCCTCCTCAGAGCTCCCTCCCATTTCCCCACCCAATCCCAGCCCTCTACGTCACTGCAGCCTTCTACGTCACCCCTGGACCTTATAGCAGGTTCACATTAGCTAGCTGTTTTTTTTTTTTTTTAATTTTCTTTACTTTATTGTGTTGGTTTTGCCATACATGAATGGCATACATGAATGCCATACATGAATCCGCCATGGATCTACACATGCTCCCCCTCCAGAACCCCCTCCCTCCTCCTTCCGACTCCCTCCCCCCGGGAAATCTCGAGGCACCAGCCCCGAGCATCAACCCTGGGCTGGCGATTGATTTCACATATGGTAATTAACATGTTTCAATGCCATTCTCCCATATCATCCCACCCTTGTCCTCATCCACAGAGTCCACGAGTCTGTTCTATACATCTGCGTTCCTTTTGCTGTCTCGCATGCAGGGTCCTCATTACCATCTTTCTAAATTCTATATATATGCATTAGTATACTGTATTGTTGTTTTTCCTTCTGGCTTACTTCACTCTGGATAATAGGCTCCAGTTCTGTCCACCTGAGTAGAACGGATTCAAATGAATTTTTTTTAATGCTGAGTAATATTCCATTGTGTATATGTACCACAGCTTTCTTATCCATTCGTCAATTGATGGGCATCTAGGTTGCTTCCATGTCCTGGATATTGTAAACAATGCAGCGATGAACATTGGGGTACATGTGGCTCTTTCAATTCTGGTTTCCTCCGTGTATATGCCCAGCAGTAGGATTGCTGGGTCATATGGCAGGTCTATTTGCAGTTTTTTAAGGAATCTCCACACTGCTTTCCATAGTGGCTGTACTAGTTTGCATTCCCACCAACAGTGTAAGAGGGTTCCCTTTTCTCCACATCCTCTCCAGCATTTATTGCTTGTAGACTTTTGTATGGCAGCCATTCTGACTGGTGTAAAGTGGTACCTCATTGTGGTTTTGATTTGGATTTCTCTGATAATGAGTGATGTTGAGCATCTTTTCATGTGTTTGTTAGCCATTTGTATGTCTTCTTTGGAGAAATGTCTGTTAAGTTCTTTGGCCCACTTTTTGATTGGGTCGTTTATTTTTCTAGAATGGAGCTGCACGAGTTGCTTGTATATTTTTGAGATTAATTGTCCGTTGCTTCATTGGCTATTATTTTCTCCCATTCTGAAGGCTGTCTTTTCACCTTGCTTATAGTTTCCTTTGTTGTGCAGAAGCTTTTAATTTTAATTAGGTCCCATTTGTTTATTCGTGCTTTTATTTCCTATATTCTGGGAGGTGGGTCATAGAGGATCCCGCTTTGGTTTATGTCAGAGAGTGTTTTGCCTATGTTATCCTCTAGGAGTTTTATAGTTTCTGGTCTTATGATTAGATCTTTGATCCATTTTGAGTTTACTTTTGTGTATGGTGTTAGAAAGTGTTCTAGTTTCATTCTTTTACAAG
>ML663010.1:16092992-16158909 GCA_007570785.1 Antilocapra americana | reverse complement strand
TTCGATGGTGAATGGAATTGTTTCCTTAATTTCTCTTTCTGTTTTCTCATTGTTAGTATATAGGAATGCCAGGGATTTCTGTGTGTTGATTTTGTATCCTGAAACTTTACTATATTCACTGATTAGCTCTAGTAATTTTCTGGTAGAGTCTTTAGGGTTTTCAATATAGAGGATCATGTCATCTGCAAACAGAGAGAGTTTTACTTCTTCTTTTCCAATCTGGATCCCATTTATTTCTTTATCTGCTCTGATTGCTGTGGCCAAGACTTCCAAAACTATGTTGAATAGTAGCAGTGAGAGTGGGCACCCTTGTCTTGTTCCTGAGTTCAGGGGAAATGCATTCAGTTTTTCACCATTGAGGATAATGTTTGCTGTGGGTTTGTCTTATATAGCTTTTATTATGTTTAGGTATGTTCCTTCTATTCCTGCTTTTTGGAGGGTTTTTATCATAAATGGATGTTGAATTTTGTCAAAGGCTTTCTCTGCATCTATTGAGATAATCATGTGGTTTTTATTTTTCAATTTGTTGATGTGGTGTATTACATTGATTGATTTGCGAATATTGAAGAATCCTTGCATCCCTGGGATAAAGCCTACTTGATCATGATGTATGATCTTTTTAATGTGTTGTTGGATTCTATTTGTTAGAATTTTGTTAAGGATGTTTGCATCTATGTTCATCAGTGATATTGGCCTGTAGTTTTCTTTTTTTGTGGCATCTTTGTCGGGTTTTGGAATTAGGATGATGGTAGCCTCGTAGAATGAGTTTGGAAGTTTACCTTCATCTGCAATTTTCTGGAAGAGTTTGAGTAGAATAGGTGTTAGCTCTTCTCTAAATTTTTGGTAGAATTGAGCTGTAAAGCCATCTGGTGCTGGGCTTTTGTTTTTTGGAAGATTTCTGATTACGGTTTCAATTTCCGTGCGTGCAGTGGGTCTTTTGATATTATCTATCTCTTCCTGGTTTAGTCTTGGAAAGTTGTACTTTTCTAGGAATTTGTCCATTTCATCCAGGTTGTCCAGTTTATTTGCATATAGTTGCTGATAATAGTCTCTTATGATCATTTGTATTTCTGTGTTTTCTGCTGTGATCTCTCCGTTTTCATTTCTAATTCTGTTGATTTGGTTCTTCTCCCTTTGTTTCTTGATGAGTCTGGCTAATGGTTTGTCAATTTTATTTATCTTCTCAAAGAGCCAGCTCTTGGCTTTGTTGATTTTTGCTATGGTCTCTTTTGTTTCCTTTGCATTTATTTCTGCCCTGATCTTTAGGATTTCTTTCCTTCTACTAGCCCTAGGCTTCTGCATTTCTTCCTTTTCTAGTTGCTTTAGGTGTAAAGTTAGGTTATTTATTTGACTTTTTTCTTGTTTCCTGAGGTGAGCTTGTATTGCTATAAACTTTCCCCTTAGCACTGCTTTTACTGTGTCCCAAAGGTTTTGGGTTGTTGTGTTTTCATTTTCATTCATTTCTATAGCTAGCTGTTTTACACATGGTAGTGCATATATGTCAATCCTAATCTTCAAATTTGTCCCACTATCCCCTTCCCTGCTGTGTCCACATGTCTATTTTCTATGTCTAAGCCTCTATCCCTGACCTGGAAATAAGTCCATCTGTACCATTTTCCAGATCCCATATGTATGCACTAATACACTGTTTTTCTATTTCTGACTTACTTCCCTCTGTATGACAGACCCTAGGTCCATCCACCTCTCTACAAATTACCCAACTTCATTCCTTATAAGTTGAACTAATGCTCCTATTTCAGATTTAAAACTGACACATACATAGAGGTAAGATACCTTGTCTGATCTCACACACTTAATGTGTGGTTAGAGCAGTGACTTGCTTGAAACCTCAGTCTCCTCTGCATAATAAAGATGATAATCTCTGCCCCATTTACCTAAAACCTTATCACATATGTCACAGGAGTTAGGTGGTAGAAACACACTTGGAAGACTAAAAGCATCACATAAATGCCAAACGTTATTATTATTGATCTCTCTGAGTCTCAGTTTTCATAACTGTAACATTTGTTCTACTTAATCACTCTTTTTAACACAGTAACACGAACTATTTATGTCTTCCATGAAGGCAGGTGATGGTGAAAATCTAATACTCTTTGCCACATGAATGACATTTAGGGGTAATAAGTACAAGACAGATCAGGAAGCATTTAGGGTGAGTATAAGCAGAAAGATGAAGCAAGAATAGATATTTATAAGGATTCTTCTCTTACCTCGCCCGCTTTCTCTTCTATTCCCCCAACTCTGTAATTAGGTATGCTATCACTAACTAGTACATGACATCCTGAATAACCCTGATATTTCTCAAGCAGCTGATATAATACATAGGAAAGTTCAGATCTTAGAAATTAAGGGGACAGGAAAATTTGGGTTTTATGGTTTTTTTTTAAAGAAAATATTGAAACTATTTTAGCACATGCTAGTTGATACTGATATTCAGTTCTGAAACAATTCTCAGTCTAGGCCAGATCTTAGGATATAAAGAAATGAGGAAAATCAGGTTTTTCCTTCAGAAGAAAAAGTCACTATACTGCATACCAATTAACTTTGAAGTTTAATTCAAACTTAGAAGGGAGAGATTCATGACAGATGATTGAGATACATTTTTAGCATGTCTGTCATCTAAGTTTTAATTCAAACATCACAAGCTATAGGGCTACGATATGTTTCTGACTTTCAGAAGTGTTTTGTTTAACCTAAAGACTGACATTCATGAAATGGAGTGTTAAGTTAGTGTCAGGAAATTTCTTATATGCACACAATCTGTATCCGCTTGGCAATAAGAAAGATCTAGAAATTTTGAGGCTGTGTTCCTGCCTGACAGCAATTTTTTTGAACTGAAAAGCATCGTACATGTATATAGGCCCTATGCTATCAGCTTGGACACAGTCTACACCACTCCCTCTTGCCTTTCAATATGGCAGCCAAGTGTCAACTCCAGTTTAACCCCATCCATCTCAACTGTTTGCCTCATTAACACTGATTTTATGCTTCCTGTACTGAATCTGCTACCTGAGCATTAGACTATAGCCTCACTAGGAAGAAAATATTTAGTGCTAAGGAAATTACACTCTCCTCCCCTGCTGCTTCTGGAGCAGAGAATATACTACTCATTCTGGTTACTGAGTAAGGCGAGCTTCCCAGTGTATTGGAAAGAATACTCTAGTATTCTTGCCTGGAGAATTCCATGGAGAGAGGAGCCTGGAGGGCTCTGGTCCATGGGGTCACAAAGAGCTGGACATGGCTGAAGTAACTTCACATGCACGCACAGTATGCCTGGCATATAATAGATATTATGTGTGTGTGTGTGTGTGTGTGTGTGTGTAAGAAAGGAAGGAAGGAAGAAATTTCTTAGTGATAAATTAGGCTCTTCGCCAAGTTCCCCTTGTTCCTCTACCTTCGTCTCTGTCATTCCAAATCCAGTTGGGCTGCTGCTCATTTCTCATTGATATTTTCTGGCCTGGCTTCCTTCCTCTATGCTTAGAAATTTTTTAAATAAAACTATCACACAATGTCTTATTTTATCATACAACCTCTCAGTGGCTTTTGTGATTGTGTGAGTCCCCTTGGTTTGCAAAAGTGAGTCACCTGGAGTGGGTAGCCTGTCCCTTCTCCAGGGGATCTTCCCAACCCAGGAATCGAACTGGGGTCTCCTGCACTGCAGGTGGATTCTTCACCAACTGAGCTGTGAGGGAAGCTCCTGTTTAGGAGAAGTCCTTGGTAAATGTCTGGGTTCTATAGTCTAGTGTTGGGGCCTCCGTGCTGGCTCAGACAGTAAAGAATCTGCCTGCACTATGGGAAATGTGGGTTCAGTCCTTGGGTCTGGAAGATCCCCTGGAGAAGGGAAGGGCTGCCCATCCCAGTATTCTTGCCTGGAGAGTTCCATTCGTCATCCCTCTTTATTCCTCAGGCTAACATCACCTGTGTCTTTTATCAGAATGATCTCTGCAATCATCAAGGCTCTTTTGGAAGTAAGTGACAAAACTCCACCTTGAACAGTTTGAGAAAAAAAAAAGCATTAGATGTTTGTTTGCGCAGATATCGTACAGCACAGCTGCATCATGGACAGAACAAATTTTCAACTTAATGTGAGGGACAGTTGCACTAAAAAACCCGGGGTCATCATGACTATCTCCTGCCTTAATTTGTTCATCTAACAACTCTAGTTAATCAACTTCATTCATTGTGTTGTAATTCCAAAAAATCTAGGAAAGAGCTCGAATTAGCAGTGTGATTATGATTTCTCTTCCTTGGACTCGTCAACTCCAGTTGGGAGAAAGTCGTACATTTTTTCAAAGGTCTACTTCTGTAGCTACTGTGTGTGGCGTGGGGAAAGAGCCAGGAGAATAGGGCAGGTCAGGCAAATAGTATGTCTGTTTCATTCCCTGGCCAGACATTTGGGAATTGGTTCCCTGGTGGCTCAGTGATAAAGAATCCATCTGCCACCGTAAGAGGCACAGGTTCAATCCCTGGGTCAGGCAGATCCCTTGGAAAAGGAAATGTCAGCTCACGAATTCTTGCCTGGAAAATCCCATGGACAGAGGCAGGCTATAGTCCATGGGGTTGCAAAAGAGTCAAACATGTCTTATCAACTAAACAACAACAATCCATGTACTTTACAGTTACTTATTGACTACCACGTGTAGACACAAAGAAACACCACAATGAGTAAACTAGATAAAATCACTCCTCTCATAAAATGGACCATTTTTCTGTTCATCAAAAAAAAAAAATTTCCTGGTTACCTTCTGTATACAAAGGCTGTACTGGAAACTATGGTGAGGTGAAAGTGCAAGATGCAAAAATGTACATATGGTCTCAGCTCTCACAAAGTTTCCAAACGGAATGGGAAATAGGATGTCTGAACAAATAACTGTTAGACAAGACCAGTCAGTTCATCCACGTAAGCACTCACCGAGTACGCAGCGCATGCCGTTGTGTTAGACACTGAGGGGATAAAGATAGATGAGAAGCTGTCGTGGTTATTAAGACATTCATAGTCTAGAACAGGACTCTGAGACATAAACAGTTAATTCCAATCTAGGATAATACAGTATTTTCTGACAAAGTTGTATGAAAAAGGAGATATCTTTATGAAGAAAAATGTTTTAGGAGAATCCAGGAGAAATTGTACAGGTGGCAGAAAAGCCTAAATGAAAAGAATAAATCTCACCCCAATGGAAGTAACTGGAGCAAAAATGCAGAAGCTGGAGGGTACAAGGTCGATTTTTTAAATGGTGACAACCAGTCAGGACTTTTAAAAGAAAGGAAGGAGATAAACCTGGAAATGTAGGTGGGACCAGATTACAGCTTCTTAATGAATTCAGAGTTTTTTGCTTAATAATGGGAAGTCATTGAATGTTTGGGGGCTCAGGGTAGACTGCCCTGGAATATACCAGGTTGATATTATATCAATATTAATATATATTGTTAATATATATTGATATTAATATAATATAATCAATATATACCAGGTTGATGTTATATCAATATAATAATGGTATATTGATTATTTTGAATTAAAGTTACGTAAACTTACGTAAGAAATGGCCAATGAATAAGGTACATTCTGACTCTTGCTGACGGCAGGAGCTAAGTCTCCCTTGTGAAAGGTGCACTACCTGAATCTAGAGAAGGAAGGACTTTTAGTGACAGAGGTAGGGAATTCAGCCCTCAAAGCCTATATAAACAGATCTTGTTTTTTCTTTAATTTACAACCCCAAACCCAAACTCCATGTAGCTGCTGCTCCTGCTAAGTCGTTTCAGTCGTGTCCAACACTGTGCGACCCCATAGATGGCAGCCCACCAGGTTCCTCTGTCCTTGGGATTCTCCAGGCAAGAATACCAGGGTGGGTTGTCATTGCAGTGTAGAGTCATCATTAATTGAGCACCCAAAATCCAAGTTTCTTTGTCCTGCTAATTTCTTGCAAATGTATTCCTTCTCAATCCAAAAAAGGGCTGTTTGCTTTGATTACTTCTTAGGTCCTATTTCAAGAGACAAATTGCACACAAATTGAAATTTGTTTCATTTTTGTTCTCTTAATCTGTTTTATGTTAATTTTATTGTCAGTCCAAGCCAAAAGAATTTAAGAGGGCTACAGGAGAAAGTTTCCTCCTCCCTGACAACAGGCAGTACCTTGATCAAAATGCATTTTAATTGCTTAAATAAAAGAAGTGCTTCTTCTTGGATTCCTGCTGGTGGAGCAAGTGGGGTACTATTTGGGCAATGGAAAGAGACAAAAGGGTCTGTTTAAAAACTGCTTTGACTGAGGTTTTACTTCTGCTTTAATTTCTATTACATGTCATAGCTTTTGAGGGATTTAACTTTTAGTGCAGCTGAGTTGTCATCTTTCCATTTAAATAGCAAGCTCTTTGAAAATGAGAGGTATTGTTCATTTTTGCATCCTCATGGAGCCTCATGTGCATGTGTGGTAAGTCGCTTCAGTCGTGTCCAATTCTGCGTGGCCCCATGGACTGTAGCCCACCAAGCTCCCCTGTCCATGGGATTCTCCAGGCAAGAATACTGGAGTGGGTTGCCATGCCCTCCTCCAGGGTACCTTCCAGACCCAGTGATCAAACTCGTGTCTCTTATGTCTCCTGCATTGGCAGGTGAGTTCTTTATCACTAGTGTCATCTGGGAAGCCTTACACAGACCCCATTTAAAGTAGTTTCTAAATAAATACCAACTGGATATGAAAATTGGTGGATGAACAAATGAATGAAAAATAAATATTTCAAGAGAGGAACTTAAATATTCTCTACCTGGAGTGTCTCCAGCATTTGTTTAAACCTTGACTATCACAGGGGGACAACACATCATGATGCAGATCCTGACTGTTGCTTTCTAAACGTGGGAACGTGTCTAAATTTCTCTGTTTCCCTAGCCTCTAATTATTACTTTTTTCCTGCTGAAATGAGGCTAATAATTTTTACTATCTCACAGTGGTAGTGTGAAGATGAAAAGGAACATTGTATATAAAGCACTTAGCTTGTTACCAGCGCAAGTGAGAACTCATTAAATGGTATGGCTTAATATGTTTTCAAGAGCCTACCAGTGATAGGGCTGAAAACAGCCTTTTCTCATTCTTTTATTCATTCACTCAGACATGTAGTATTCAGTCAAAATATTAATACGTGCACATTATTAGGCGCTGAAGGCACAAGAATGAATAAGATCCAGCCTGTCAGGCTCACAGAACTCACCGTATGAGGGAGAAGGGAGGTTAGAAAACAGGCATTTGCAATACACTGGGGCAAGTGCTACTAAAAGGGGATGTATTGGGGGGACACTATTTTCAGCAGACGTGGAGTGTGAGAGCAGGCGTGGCTAGTTCAAGGAACTGAGAATTCAATCAGCTGGAGCTTCAAGGGCAGAAAAGTGCAGTCATGGGATTGGAGAAGGAAGCTAAGTCAAGTCATGGTGAACTTCTCAAATTTTTCACAGCCTTGAGAAGGGACTCCTAAATTCCCTACTATTCATCAAGCTTCCCCGGTGTCTCAGAAGGTAAAGAATCTGCCTGCAGTGTGGGACACCCAGGTTCAGTCCCTGCGTTGGGAAGATCTGCTGGAGAAGGGCATGGCAACTCACTTCAGTATTCTTGTCTGGAGAATCCCACGGACAGAGGAGGCTGGCGGGCTACAGTCCATGGGGTCACAAAGAGTCGGACACGGCTGAGCGATTAACACTCACTTCATCCACTTCAACCCCAAGCATCTTTTCACTCAGGTCTAACCTGTAGTTCCCTTTCTGACTCCATAGAGTGACCCATGTCTTAGGAAATACAGGGGATTCTCAGAAAGCTGTGGCAGCCCTGGGTAGCAGACTGCCCTTTGCTGTCATCCAGGCTGCCTCTCTGGGCTTGCCTTGGCAGCAGGAGAAGGGATCCAGCCGGGGCTGACTTGACTCAACCTGCAGAATTCATTCCACACACGTGTTCCCTAGAGCCGACTAAGGAGTCCGTCACTGGTGGTGTTAACCATCAGTATTCATCAGTCTGTTCGAATATGGGAGGTCTGGTGCTGGCTGTGCAAGGAGAATCTGAAGAGAGCCAAAGAGGCAGGCATCGGTTGGTTTCACTGAGCACCTAAATCTTTGAAAATTAAAGTTGGGTCCACAACTCCCTCCTCCCCCTGCCCCACACACACCCTAGGGTTTTTAGTTCCCTGAACAAAGCCATCATTCTCTTTTTAAAGGCAAGTAAAAGAGGGTTGCGTTGCTGTGTCTCACCACCCGCCACTTTACTTTCCGAGATGCCATGGTATAACCAGTTTGGCACCACAGGATTCTTCTGTTCATGTTGTCTTCCTTCATTTGGATTGCTCGTTGGGAAAATTGATTTTTTTTTTTTCAAATTGAGTGATGTAACCAAAACATGATCGGGCTGGATGAAGACGGGAGACTTCACCTTGTAACCCTGACAGCGTCAGCTGAGGAGAAACACAATGTGGGAGTTGTGAGCTAAATCTTATTTCGGGCACAATATGGGCTCTAGCCCAGGGGCCAGCCTCTCAGAGAGCGCTGAGGAACTGCTCTGAAGGAAAGGTCAGTATATATCTGGTTTTGGTGAAGAGGGGTATGGGCAGTCAAACATGCATTTTGGTAGAGGGTTTCTCCTAGTCACAAGAAGGTCGCTGCTAGTCATGAGGATGAGATGTCCCCATTAATCATTTTTAGTACTTTTGTAGGTATGAGAAGATGCAAGCAATTGGGCTCATAAAATCCTCTCCAGAAAATATCTAATTCTCTGAAGGTCAATTCTGCCAGATTTTCCCAGAGCACAGAGTACCTCATTCCTGAGCTCCTCCTTCAACTCTTTCAGGGTGTGTTAAAGGTCAGGAACTGCAGTGATTAGTGACTTCATCCTTACAGAAGCTGATGTCCAGTGACAATTTTTAGTTGACAATAGAAAGAGACTAAAAATTAAGTCCAAATGAGGGTATCCAGTCTGATACTTTGGCTTCCCCCAAGTGGCTCAGTGGTAAAAAAAAAAAAAAAAAAAACCCGCCCGGCCAGGGGAGGGGACGTGGGTTCGATCCCTGAGTCTGGAAGATCCTTTGGAGAAGGAAATGGCAACCCACTCCAGTATTCTTGACTGGAGAACCCCGTAGACAGAGGAGCGTGGTGTCTACAGTCCATGGGGCCGCACAGAGTTGGACACTACTGAGCAACTAAACAATAAGAGTGATACTTAAGCTGAGAAGTGGACATTATCCCCAGGCTGGTCACTGTGATTCCACCCTGGTCACATTAGTGGTCTTTGCCAAGTGACGTTTATTTTCCAAATGGATACTGTCATAAACCTATGGTCACCCAGCATAGTATTTTGGAATATGTCCGAAATAAAGTTGAATAAACAAATGCTCGGGTTTTTCATGCTGGATTATCTCAAGCCAAGAGGGCAACTTCTGTTGGCAGCCCTTGCCTGGCTGAGACACGCCAGAATTAAATTGTATCTTCTAAAGTGGTTGCTAGCTCATCAAAGAAGGGCTACTGACACATTTGTTTAGTTCTTGACCTATGCCAGAGGCTTTACCTACACAAGGTTATTTAATCCTCACCACCATCCAGTGAAGCAGGTGGTATTATTTCTCTTTTATCAGATGATAAAAATGGCTCAGAGAGACCAGTGAACTGTCAGTGATCACAAGTCAGTACAATACATGGGGAGTAGGATGAAAATCTGGATTTACTTGATTCCTAAACTTGTGTCTATTCTGCTGTACCCATAGGGCAAAAAAAAATTCAGTTGGCATTCTTAGCAATCTCTTTCCATGATACCTGCCCATCTGTGTGTGTGTCTATAGGAGTGAAAGTTTCAGAGTTTTTTTAGAGAAATGGAAACACACTGATCTGCAACTGAGGGGAGCATAGTAACGGGTGGAACTCTGGGTGACTGTTCACATTTCCTCTAGATTTCACAGACAGTTTTCGAAAGAGGCTAGGTTCAAATAAATAAACTAGTAACTTCTCTTCAGAGATCAGATACCCAGTATGATGATCCTGGAATCTAACAGCAACTTGAGAGAATTGAAACTGAGATTTCTATGACGAAAATGGCCTTTGGGGCAGAGATTTCAGCTCTATTTCTGGATAAAGATTTTACTTGCTGTGTTTTCCTGGGCAAGTAAGTTACTGCTTGTCTCTGACGTTCAGATTCTTTGCCTATAAAATGGTGATAAAAAGTATACATATAAAATAAAATGGTGATTTAAGTTAACTTTCTTGCAGTTATTTTGATGACTTAATGTAATAATTAATACAGGTGCCTGGCACATTATAGGCTGTTCATAAATGGTACCTATTATTAACTTGAAGTCAAAACAATTGGGATCTGATTCTGGTTCTTCTTTTTGCTTACTCTTAAACCTTTGCTTAGTTACTTAATATTTATGGGCCTAATCTAATGCAAAACTGGGGTTTCCTTGTGGCTCAGATGGTAAAGAATCTACCTGCAATGCAGGAGACCTGAGTTTGATCCCTGGGTCAGGAAGATGCCCTGGAGAAAGGAAAGGCAACCCACTCCAGGTTCTAGCTTGGAGAATCCAATGGACAGAGGAGCCTGACGGGCTACAGTCCATGGGTTTGCAAGGAGTTGGGCACGACTGAGTAAATAACTCTTAATGCAAAACCAGTGCACAAACCCCACAGAAGATAAAACAAAGCAACAAATAAAAACAACTCCATGAAATAAGGGGTTTGAATTAGTTCCCAACATTTTCACTACCAAGTATTCCTCCTCTTAATTTCCATCTACTACTTGAACTGCGTTATTAATACTTAATTTGTTTTCCTATTCTTAATCATATATATATATATAATATGGACAGCACAGACAGTAGAATTAAGCCAACGGTAGGAACAAAGCAGCGGTAAATCTTTTTTTTTTTTTAATGAGTCTGGGTTTTCGTTGGCAAATGAGGCCTTATCTTGTATAAATATTCAATTTCTTATAGTTATGTTTTAATATCTAAAATAATTCAAAGACCTTCCCTGCTGCTTTCTTGGACCCCTGGAGAATTGAGAACTCCAGGTTTCATACTATTGGCTTTGTCTAAGGTCCCTTCAGCTAAGTTAGGTCTTCAAAACCCTGGGTCCGTGCTTAAATTTTAAGGTTGATTTTCCCCCAATATTCTACTCTTTTTCTCTCTAATTTATGATAAACTAATTCACCATTGCTAGCATTTGTGTATTGATTCCCACCCCCGCCGTCCCTTATAATGCACACATCTAGGGCAAGGACATCACTCTGGATCCTTGTTACTCAAAGCCAGGTCTGTGAATCAGCAGCATTCGTGTTGTCAGGAACCTTGTTAGAAACCTTGACTTTCAGATCTCACTTCGGACTGAATAAACCTGAACTTGTAATTGAACAAGTTCCCCAAGTGGTTTTTAGATTCATAAATTTTGAGAAACACTGGATTAGAATCCAGATTCAAACTGAGATCAAGCAGTTCCCTAATAAATTAGAATTCCTGACCTATTGCCTCCCACAAGCCATTAGACTTCGGTAAGCCTCCATAAAATAAGGATAAAAGTGCTTGTTCATCTTACCTGGAGGTTTTGTTGTTAGTCTCAAGAAAATAAACAACAATAAAATATTTTATAAACTTGTTAACTAGTCTGAAACTCAGAGTGCGTGTTGTTTCATAAGTGTAACATTTTCTCCTAAGAATCAGAGTGAAAAATATACTCAAACTCCTTTTATCATTCAGAAAACTCATCATAACCACATCACTACTCCCTTGCATTTCCCTTAAGGATTATGCATACCTCCCTCTCAGTTCTGTCCAGATCCAATTAGAGGTATCTGTTTACCCATCTGCCTCCTCTTGAGATTTATTAACTCCTTGAAAACATTGACATGGAGGCCGTATTTGACTCACCTCCGCTTTCTCTCCTTCCTTCTCTGTGCTCCTCCATCTCCCCCCGGCCCCTAGAATCGACCGGACCCTCCATACGTGCTCGCGGAACCAACTCATACACACAGTACTGTTTGACAGCATCTCTCCCAGAAACAAAACGCAGCTAGTGCGGTCAGCATCCGCCCCTCCTGTTTAATAGGGTCGTTAAGAGAACCAAATGAGACTGGGCACGCGGTGGCCCTCTGTGAGCTGTAAAACACTAGGTAAAAATGAGAGCCCATTATTAGGCATATGTGGTCTGGCAGGGTCTTACAGATGGCCGTCACCTGTCGTTATGAAAACCGTCTTGTGCCAAAGCGAAGCTGATAGTGACTTTCGTGGTCTCGGGGCAGGGAATGAGAAGCCGTTGCCTCCGCCCCATCCTTTGCCGGAGTTTTCATTTGTCACCTTGGTTTTCTCCTGGGCCATGTGTCTGCCGCTGTGCTAGGGCAGTGAAGACAACCTTGTTGAGCTGGTGTGCGTACCCTGCATTCAGGGGCTGTGGGTGGCCTTCTGGGGTGCTGCACGTGGTTGGCAAGGGCTGGTTCCTGCCTCGTGAGCTTGCTGTGTATACGTGCTCTGTTGCTTCATTAGAGAGGCTGGCTCAGACTGTTTCACTAAATACAATAAAGCCCACACTGGAATAGAACAGAGTCAAAGAGACATTTAGCTTTTTCCAGGGCAAATCAATGAGTCATTTTCTGGTTTGGATGCAGAAAATTTAACATTCCGTCTGGGGAAATGCTGTCAACTATGTCCTATCCCAAGGTGGCTTTATTAAAAAGATTGTGAAACAAATACAAACTTCAGTTTCTTAGAATATACTTTTTCCTTTGTTTAAACATTTCCAGGGAGTAGCTGCTCCCCACGTCTCGTTCTGATGTGTAGTCCTCTGAAGTGGGCTCAGAGCTGGGCCCCGTGCTGCCAAGACGCACTTGAGCGGGTTCGCTTTCTCTGAAGGCTATGAAGCGGGAAGGCAGACAGGCTCCTCAGGCCATCAGATTCAAAGCGGTCTTCCATACTGCATGTCAGAGGCAAGGATGGAAAGCCACTTCCTCTTGTCAGTAACTGCCCTTCTGCCCAAAGCAGAGAGGTGGACTGGGGCTGGCCAGTGCCTTGTATTGTCATAAACGGTTTAAATAGGCCAGTTGTATTTGGCTCCTTTAAATCACTGAATCACTTCCAATTTTCAGGATCTTAAAAAACAAATGTTCAACTTCTATTCTAGCATCCCAAAGCTAATTCATTCACCCAACCTTAAAATAAGGAAGGCTCAGAGAGGTCAAATGACTGGTTCAAAGTCACACAGCTTATACTAGCAGAGCTGAGATGACATCCTTTGTTGGTATTTTAGCCCCTTGTCTTCACAGAGGAATAGCAGTGTTCCTGGAGCCTGGGAGGATGGCATTATATTATTGATTGAACCAAAGTTTGAAGGGAATTTGTAGCTGTGGGACCTTGGGGCAGCTACCTAGATATTTTTTAAAACCTCTCATCTAAATTATTCTCATCTGTAAATTGGGAATTCCTCTATTATTTAGATCTTGTGTGTATCAAATGAGATGGTGTCCGTGAACTCTTAGTACAGGTTAGGAATTTGTTGAGTAACAGAAATTCCAAATAGACCCTTCCATTCCTGACATACTAGAATCTAGGGCTGTCAAATACTGAGTTGTTATTCCTCACATTTTAGAAAGCATTCAGGCGTTAAGTATAATGCGACTTGGAGACTATGACTCTATAAACTTAAAACTGAGATGTCCTTCCATTGAATGTAACAACATAACGAGATTCTAACACTGCCTTTGAAAACTTTGAAGACCGTTTTCAAAGAAAGGTCCAATGCAGTGCCGCAGCCTCCTCTAACTGGGTAAGCTGCGAATATGAGGACAGGCTGCTGTTGTTTTTTCCTCTAGGGACAAAAGAGGACCTTCGGTTGATTTTATGGGGACCTGTTCTTTATGGCATATTTCCATGGGCAGTAGCTGGCCCTTGTGCAGGAGAGCACGCTGTCCGGGCCGAGCGCCGAGTAAGGAAGGGAGTCCTGTGTCACGGAAGCCGGCGGCGTCCTGCCTCCTGGCCGGCGCAGGGATCTGCAAACACCACCGCTTTGCAAGGGATCTGAAATCGGCGCCTGCTCCGGCGCTCGGCGACCCCCTCGGAGCAGTTCGCCAGGTCGGCTGTAGATGGCGGCGTTGCGCCGGGAACCTCCGCAGGGGCCGCGGCCGGCGGGCGGCGTCCCGCGGTGGCCTGCGGAGGCTCAGCCCGGCGAGGCCGGTTCCGAGCGCCTCCGGTCGGTCGCGGCCCCGCGGTACCCGCCCGGACCTCCTGCTTTCCAAGCCCTCCTCCCTGCGCTGCTGCTCTTTACAGGAGTCTGTGATTAATGGCAGCGCCCCTCGGCAATCGAGAGGGAGAAGGTACGGGCGCGTAATGGAACAGCCGACAGATTAAATGCAACCGGGTGCCGAACCTCTTTAGCGAGAGCATCCTTGCAGATTTGTTTTCCCTTCCCTCCCACAGCGGCCCCGCCTCCTCGGAGCCCAGGCAGGCGCAGCGACTTCATTAATCACGGCGCTTTGCAGGGGACGATGAATTTTAACAGCCGATTGTCGCTTACAATCCTTTGCTGTCTCGTGTATCCCTGAGCACTGGTTATTTCATCGTCACCAATTAATCAAGGCAGCCACAAAAGCCACCTTAGAGTTTATTAGCAGAAAACGGGTTGTCTCTTGCCCCGGTGACAAGGTTTTTCTGTTACTTCCAATGCGAAGAGTACCTTTGCTTTAGTCGTTTTGGTTGAGGGACGCCCAAGTAGCTTATCTCCCTATCTTTCTAAGGTGATCGTTTATCACCTTGTCCCCAGATCTTGTTACATTCCTCGCTGTGAGGACTGGAGCACCTTGAATGGAAGGTTGACAGGAACAAACCTGATACCAGATACTTTTTACCTGTAATGGTTCCCAAACCTGGCTGCATATTGGGAGAATTTTAGTGAGCTTTTCGAGAACACCCATGCTCTTGGGCCACAGTGAAGGGCAAATTATGACAGTTTCTGGAGCTGGGATCTGGGCATGGGTATTTAAAATTTTTTTTCCTCGTGTAATTTGTAGTCTGACAACTCTTGAAAAAGTTCCTTGCTCCCCTGGAGTGGGTACGTTCATTTAGAAAATGAGAGACTTAAAGATTTTCATCATAAGACTATAATCCTCTTTAACTTTCAACATAGATATTTTGAGGAGCTGCGCTTGCTGAAGCAGTAGCCTGGGCATGACGCTTCAGAGCTGCCTTAGAGTGAGGTTGCTTATCCCTTTCCTCTACCACCTTTCCCCAAAATAGAACCACTTTTGTGGTCAGGTATTTGCACCATGCATTTATTTCTATTCTTCTATTTATTCATTCATTATTTTTAAACAAAATGTTTATTGAACATTTCCCTCTGAACCAGATTAAATCTCTGCCATCATGGATCTTAAAATTCAGCACATACACAAATTGGATTTTGTCACGATTATGATAAGTGCTAGGAAGGAAACAGGCAGGGTGCTTGTGAGAGGGTTTGACAGACTGAACCTAGCTTGTGAGTCAGAGAAGGCTCCCTGGGAGGCAGCATTTACTGGGAGAACTGAGAAGTAGGGATTAGTTGCTAGGAAGGAGGGGTAGAATGGGGAAAGAGGGAGTTACAGGTGAAAGAAAGATTTGTGCAAAAGGCCAGTGGGAAAAAGGTTTGTGGTAGGGACTGAAAAAAGGAGTCCAGGGGGAGAACGTGAAGTTTGAGGCTAAGAGGGAGGGAGGGACCAGATTATCTGGGGGCTTCGTAGGTCACTTTGGGGATTTTACCTGAAAGTTTAAAGGGAAGCTATTGCATAATTTTTAAGAAGAGTTAAATACTTAGACAGCTTTTAAAGATACTGCTTTAGGAGAAGAATTTTCAGAATGACAAAGTAAGAACATCAAAAACCCACTCCTTTATAATAGCAATAGTGGCAAGAATTGCAAAAATCAACCTTTCAGAACTCAAAATTAACCAAAGGTTTGTGAAAACTTAAGGATTGTTTTAAGAAAAATAGTTGAAACTCAGTAGGAACAAAGAGTTGGTGTGTTTAAGCTTGCCTCATTCCTGTCTCCCACTCCCCAGCTCTCCGGTAGCTTTGAAAAGTGTCAGCCTTGCAAAGATGGCAGCTATGAAATCCGGAAGGCTAACAGCCCTTGGATGGCATGCAAAGGTTATGGAGCCTCTCAGAAAGCCTTATCCTCAGAGACTTGTCACTATTTGACCTGTCTGGCAGCTCCCCGGAAAAATTGATTCACGGAGCTTGTTTTTTTTTTTTTTTTTTTTTAAATCTGACTCAGTGATCACTCAGTGGGAAAAGCTCCCTTTTTCAGGGCATCTGCTGATGATCATTGACATTTGTTTAACACCACAACTGCCTAAGGCAATTTTGCCAATTGAGGGAAACGAGAGACTGACCAAAAAAAAAAAAATCTGATGTATAACATGTCTATGGGGGGCTTTGGAAAGCTCTGAAATATTCCTGGGGATATAGAAGGCCATGCACATGTACAGGGCAGTGTGCCCACCCAAAAAGACCTAACAAAGTCCTTCCACCTCTGCTGACTTGAAGGATCTGTACAAGCAGGAAGTAAAGGCAGAGACAGATTTGGAAACTTGAGGGGTTGAGGATGCCCCCTACCACACAATCAGAGCCCCCATAGCAAAGAGTGAGAGACTGCCTGGTTCAAGGCATTTAAAGAAAATCTCTGTCTAATCATTAACTGACCACTGAGATAATTCAGGAGAGATTTCAATCAGTAGTCATAGCAAGGAATACTGACTTTGCAGATTAGATAAAGCAATTCACTAACAAACAGTAACAAAAGCTGCAACAACACAAAAACCCTGCAGGATGTGGGGGTTCTGATTTTCAGAGTTGTCACAGTATAATTATTTATATGCCAAAGTATTTTTAATGTATAGTTTTAAAAATAAAAATGTTAGAAGACATGCAAAGAAACAGGGAAGTGTGGCCTATACACAAGGAAAAAAAGCAACAGAAATGGTCCGTGAGGGAGTCCGGATACTAGGTTTACTACAAAGACTTTAAACCAGCTATTATGAATATGTGCAAAGAACCAAAGGTTTACAAATAGCGTAAATATATATGTCCCTAACAACAGAGCCCCAAAATATGTGAAGGTGAAGCAAAAATGGACAAAATTCAAAGGAAAAGCAATATTTTTTTTGAAAAAGTTAACAAAACCTTAGCTAAACTGAACATGGGAGAATGAAATATCACACTTTGAATAATGGATATAACAAAGTAGGCAGAAAATTAACAAGGAAATGAAAGGCTCATAAAACACTGTAACCTGACTCTATCTAACAGATATTTATAGCAGATTCCATCCAACAACAGCAGAATATACATTGATATAGAATATCAATATTCTATATTCTTGATATTGATACAGAATATCAAGTCAGTGTTACCTTGATATCAAAACGTGACAAAGACATCACAAGAGAAGAAAACTATAGATCAATGTCTCTTTTAAATATAGATGCAAAACTCCTTTGAAAATTGATAGAAAATTAAATCAAGCAATATACATAAAGCTAAATTTATATCACAGCCAACTGGAATTTATTTGGGGAGTAAAAGTTTAGTTTAACATCTGGAAACTAATTAATGTAATGCAGTATATAAATAGAAAAATAGATAAAAATCATATGATCATATCAATAAATGCAGAAAAAACATTTGAAAAAATTCATGATATAGAGCTCAATAAATTAGGAAAAGGAGGGAATTCCTTCAATGTGAAAAAGGGTAACTACAAAACACCACAGCTAGCAAATTGCAGCAGTGTAGCGTGAGTGATAATGAGGACCAGGACTAAAGCAGTACAAGAAGAAGTATATAGCGTTGGAAGGGTGGCAGATTTGAGAACTATTTTGGCGGGATATATAATATCAAGAATATAACATTTATAGATAGTTAAACATTTTCTGACTTTGTGCCAGCTTCTTTGTGAATACCAATTCATAATCGTCCCAACAACCCTCTGTGGTGGACTGTATTTTAAACTACATTTTCCTAAGAGGGAAACTGATATACACAGAGATGAAGTCAGTCTATGCTGACTCTGTGTAAAGAGCTTAATAAAATATCGGTATTATCTGTTACTGGAGGAAATGTGTCAGGAGATGTCCGATGACCCTGCTCTCAGTTTGGAGGCCCCTTAGCTAGTTCATCAGTCCATGTTGTTTCTCCTTGGTACTTTATTGCCTTCTAAATACATGCTGTTAGATAGTGTCTCTTAGATTTATGCCCTCCATAATAATAGCTCACAGCCGGGGACTAAGCCTGCTTCTCCAATGGAAAGGATCAAGAGAAAAATTCCAGCAACTCACAACTCTTGACTTCACAATACTCTCAACTTACCATGCTGTAGGCTTCCAGCTGACCAGCACTGATGCCGTCGTGAACCTTATCCTTTATGTCAGTCATGACAGGAAGCCTGAAACAACTTGGTTAGTCCTTACCTCCTGGTTCTTTTTACTCTAAGGCTCTGTGTATCCTCTTTTTTTCCTCCTAACTCTCCACTCTCTCTAAACTGCTGAATCTTTTCCACTCTGACATTCGGAGTTTGTGATCTATCATCAGCAAAACCCCTGTTTCTGAAATCTCTTCTTTGAACTTTTTTTTTCCCCCCAGTCTTCTTGCTTTGAATAAAACCTTGTTTCTTATCTCTTTTTTCTCTCTACTCTCTTTTTCATGATTTCATTCAGAATTATATCGATTCTATACTCATGACTCTCAAATTTATATATTCCTCAGGACCTCTTTTCCAAAGTCTAGATATGTGTATCTATCTGATTTTGTGTGTTCCTCTTTCTCTGTTTTTTCTATATCTCCTCTGCTTCCACTCTGCTTTCAGTCATTATTATCTGTCTTCCAAAGGACTCTCACTTCATTTTTGCTTTGTTCCTTATACTCTGTTCACATGACTGCTGAAAAGATTCTTTAAAATCCTAAGTCAAATCTTGCCACTCCCCTGCGCAAAAATCCTGCCTTGATTCCCAGTTTCAACCAAAGTATGTCATTGTGTGTAATAGCTTTCTACCCATCTATTACTCTTCTGACTTCATTGCCTCTTTCTCGTCATCTTGATCATTCTCTTTGTAAAAACTCAAGAGTATAACTCTGACCCAGGACACATAACTGCCTGGAAGGGTCTTCCCATAAACATCTACATAGCTCGCTAATTCAATTTCTTCAGGTCATTCCTCAAATGCTGCCTCTCACTGAGGCCTATTTTAAGGAACCTTCTTAAAATTGTGTCTTCCTGGCTTTCCTGATTCTCCTTTTTTTGCTCAACTTTCCCCTCTTTAAAAACGCCCGTCATTGAATGCATTGGGGTCTTCAGTCATATATTATGCCGAGTGCTTGTTTTTGTCTCTATCTGCTAGAAGATAAGCATCTTTAGGAAAGAAAGTTCTCTTCAATTTGGTTTATTCTGCAGTATCTTGCAAGTAATACCTGGAAGAGTATATGGCACAGAGTAGATGCTTAATCAACATTTTTTGAATGGATATGAAAAAAACATTTATTGAGGAATATAATGAAAGGTTCATGATCCCTTTGGGAACATACAAGTAAACCTTGATCTCCATTCATTGCTGATAAAAAGGAGGACAACGTTGGACTTTTTATTTTTAAACAGACAAGTAATAGCATCTATAAAACACCTATCTATAAAGCAGCATCTGTAAAACTAGCATATACTGTATCAAACCAACTGTATAGGAATAATTTGTTTTGTTGCATTTGGC
The DNA here is from genome assembly GCA_007570785.1 of Antilocapra americana. Classification (NCBI taxonomy): domain Eukaryota; kingdom Metazoa; phylum Chordata; class Mammalia; order Artiodactyla; family Antilocapridae; genus Antilocapra; species Antilocapra americana. Next base: position 16,139,156 of record ML663010.1, on the reverse strand, counting down.
TTTCTTGTGCTTCCCAGATTATATGATTTTTACAACTTGAGGATTTGTGACATGCTGAATCAAGCAAGTCTGTCGATACCAGTTTTCAAGCTGCATTTGCTCACCTTGTGTCTCCATGTCTGGTTTTGGTAAGTTTCGCAGTATTTCAGACTTTTTCCCTGGGGGTTGTTATGGTGATCTGCGGTCAGGGATCTTTCATGTGCCTATTGTTATTGTTTTGGCGCACCGAGAACCGAGAACCAAGAACCGTGCCTGCATAAGATGATGAACACGGTAAACCTTTTGTGTGCTTTGACTGCTCCACCGGCCAGGCGCTCCCCATCTCCCTCCCCTCAGGCTCCCTACTCATAGCACATAACTGTATAGAACTTAGGCCTGTTAGTAATCCTATAGTGGCCTCTAAATGTTCAATAAAAGAGTAATCCATGTGGGCAACCTTCACCATTCTTATTTTTAAGCTAAAAGACCCTCAGTGAAGGCTCAGATGATGTTTTGAAATTTTAGCAGTGAAGTATTTGTAAATTAAGGTTTGTATATTGTTTTCAGACATAACTATTGCACACTTAATAGACTATAGCATAGTGTAAGCATACTTTTATATGCACCGGCTAAGAAATGAAATAACTCTTGTGACTTCCTTTATTGGGATGTTTGCTTAATTTTGGTTGTCTGAAATCAAATCACAATATCTCCAAGGCATAACTATAATTATCGTTCAAAAATCTTTGCTTTCTTTATGAGTCTTTATGCTTCATCAAATTAGGCCACCTTACTGGGAAGTTTAGTCTTATATAATTGCCTTTTGAATATCATTCTTTTTGTTTTCACGTGGAATATCAGGTTTCCTTGCTATAATTTTCTTCTTTGCATTGTCCATTCATTCTCTTTATTTTATGGCTGCTTTAAGTAATCCTTCTGTTCTGTTTAATTTTGTATTGAACTTCATCTGCCCACATCCTTCCTCTGATGGTATTAGGTCTTCAGGACTCTGCCTTTCTCCCTGCTCATCTCAGTCTTCACTTCAGTTCAGTCACTTAGTCACGTCCGACTCTTTGTGTTCCCATGGCCTGCAGCACACCAGGCTTCCCTGTCCATCACCAACTCCTGGAGCTTGCTCAAACTCATGTCCATTAAGTCAGTGTCGAGATTAACGGACGAGATACCTATGGTAGAGCTGTCTTCTGTGTATCAAGCTGTCTTAGATTTTATGGTACTTTCCAAAGGTAGCAAAACATGTGATCCACATTTGTTAGGGCTGTCTTAATTGTGCTTGCTTGCTCAGTCACTTCAGTTGTGTCCGACTCTTTGTCACCCTATGGGCTGTAGCCTGGCAGGCCCCTCTGTCCATGGGATTCTCCAGGCAAGAATACTGGACTGGGTTCCCATGCCCTCCTCCAGAGGATCTTACCAACCCAAGGATCAAACCAGTGATTCATGAGTCTCCTGCATTGTGGATTCTTTACTGCTGAGCTACTGCGGAAGCCCTTCTTAACTGTAAGTGATACCAAACCCAGGGGAAGTTGAATAATCAGTTGATTGCGTAGGGTAGTGCTGGGACTCAGAACCACTTAGGGACGCCAGCACCATCAATGCTCTCTCCATCTTTTACCATTCCTGGGAACTTTGCTTCATTTTCTGTGCCTGCAGTTTTGCTTTATTCACATGATAGGAAACCTAGTTTTTGACAACTCACAAATTTTATATTATAGTTTTATTGCTGAAAGGAGACTATTCTGCTATTCTCTGTATCTCAAACACTATATACACTCGGAGGAAGGGTCTTATCATCCTAGCCAGGGTCTGCTGTTTACCTCTGTGAAAAATGTGTTAGGATGATATTGTACAGAAATTTCTGCTTCCATGGAAGCCAAGTAGATGGGTGCTTGCATTTCTCATAAAAGCTGGTGCTGTTTAGATGAATCAATATATCCTCTACTTGAAACCTATAATCTCAGAGTTTATGTTAGAAGAAAAAGACCAAATGGTAATTGAGGGAAATACACATTTAGAGGCAAGTTTGTATTTCATCAAGCTGCATGGAAGGGTTGCTTAAAAATAATGATGCAACTATGAGCTGATGGCATCAATCTGAAGAGTTTGGGGAGGTTAGTATGAAACCAGTATCATGTTAAGTTAAATTTTAGAAAGATAAGGGACCCAAGATTATTTACTCCAGTTATTCACCTAACTGGAATGTCTGACCCCTTCAGAATCCTGGAAATGGAGAGAGAGTATCTGTGAACTATTTCCTAAATGTATTTTTCCTATTAAATTTCTTGCCCATGGTACAAAACAACAGTCAGAAAGTCATCAACAAAGCTTTATTTACTGAAACTGCTGATATAATATAAAGTTGTAAAAAAACAAAATCTTCCACTACCCCATTTTCATTGCTTCCAGATCACAGAAAGTTACGTAATTATGTAGAGACACATGGGGATTATTTCTTTTGATAAAACAGAATCATATTCTACATGTTACTTTGAAAATTGATTTTTCTCTCTTAACGTATTGTGTCCATCCCTTAAAGTCAATAATTATAATCCTAAAGCATTATATTTTGAGGAGCTGCATAAGTTTGCACAGCAATAAACTATTACACTTTTTAAAATTAATTGTTACTGGAGTGTAGTTGCGTTACAATGTTTCTACTGTACAGCAAAGTGAATCAGCTATGTGTGTGTGTATATGCCCTCTTTTTTGGGATTTCCTTCCCATTTAAGTTACCACAGAGCACTGAGCAGAGTTTCCTGAGCTATACAGTAAGTTCTCATTCATTATCTATTTTTATTTAACCATTCATTATTGATGTTGCCAGATTATTTCCAGTTTTTTCTCCTTTTCAAACAATGATCCAGTAAAACTTCCCTTATTACTTTGATTTGACAACTTGTACTTTTATTTCAATATAACAGAGTCCTAAGACTGTTATTTATGTATCAAAGGATGTATCTATTTTAAATTTTAATGGATATTACTATACAATTTATAAGGAAGTTGCAGCAATATACATATAAGGATAGCCATTTTTTCATGTCTTCAAAGGTATGACAATGTGTTCCATTTTAAGTGTGGAAATAAAATTTCATCTTTTACTTGCTTTGTTCTGATGGTTTTTCCAGTTGGATATGTTATTATGCTTATTGCCAACTGAAATTTTTCTTTTGTGAAATGCAAATGTCTCTCCATCACATCATGGCAAATAGATAGGGAAACAATGGAAACAGTGACAGATTTTATTTCGGGGGGCTCAAAAATCACTGCAGGTGGTGACTGCAGCCATGAAATTAAAAGACGCTTGCTCCTTGGAAGAAAAGCTATGACCAACCTAGACAGCATACTAAAAAGCAGAGACATTACTTTACCAACAAAGGTCCATCTAGTCAAGGCTATGGTTTTTCCAGTAGTCATGTATGGATGTGAGAGTTGGACTATAAAGAAAGCTAAGTGCCGAAGAATTAATGCTTTTGAACTGTGGCATTGGAGAAGACTCTTGAGAGTCCCTTGGACTGCAAGGAGATCCAACCAGTCCATCCTAAAGGAGATCAGTCCTGAATATTCATTAAAAGGACTGATGTTGAAGAGGAAACTCCAACACTTTGACGACCTGATGCAAAGAACTGAGTTATTGGAAAAGACCCTGATGCTGGGAAAAATTGAGGGCAGGAGGAGAAGGGGACAACAGAGGATGAGATGGTTGGATGGCATCACCAACACAATGGACATGAGTTTGAGTAAGCTCCGGCAGTTGGTGATGCACAGGGAGGCCTGGCGTGCTGCCGTCCATGGGGTCCCAAAGAGTCTGACACGACTGAGCAACTGAACTGAACTGATCAGTTGTCCCTTGATTTGTTTGTCAGTTTTCTGATCAGTTTGGATGAGTTACTCATATATTGCGTAGTGATAATTTTTTCTGTTACATCTGTGTTGCAAATTTTCTTTAGCTTAATATATGTAATATGATTTTTTGTTATTTTTTTCTATACACACAAACACACATGTTTTGCTATCGTATATATACTTTTCCTTTATAACATTTGAGTTTTTGTGTTTTGAAAAACCTAGCAAGCAGATCCCACATAGCTCATTACAAGCTTTCATTTCGAGAGTACAAATATAATTTTGATGAATAAAAAATTATGGAATAACATAGCTGCTTAATAAATCTTTTTTTTTTTTATTAGTGTTCATCTTTCAAAATATGGAGATTATGGTAACTTCAGCAAAAGCTTTCCTCGGATAAATTGTTTGGAAGTTTCTGGTTTAATACAACTGACTCATTTTAAGGTAAAGCAAAAAACCCCAAAACTAGCAAAATGGGTTTTATCAGTCTCTGTTGGTGAAAATGAGCAAATTTAATGAATCTGTGAAGTAAAATATCTGAAAATACACTTAGTAAGAAGAAAGTGAAACTGGCTACGTATACCTTCCAAGTGATGTTTGCCTTGCTACATATGTCTTTCTACTAACTCCTGCATGGCTTTACTGAAAAATACCTAGTTCAGCAAAGTGGGGGCAGGGGGGAGGGTTAATGCCATATGGGTCTTTAAGGGCACACTTGGAAGTTAAGTTACCTTAACCAGATAGAGACAGCAAAACTAACTTGACAACACCTGACAGATTTCTGGCAACAGGGGGACGTGAGTGTTTTAGGCATGATTCAGAAGAAGGGAAGACAATATATTTGAACAGTAGGAGTAAAAATCCAAGTCCTTAAGAGGCATAGTGCTTAGCTATAAAGTCACATAGTAACTGCACAACAGTACTAGCAAACAGAATAATTTTGAAACTTTATTCTTGTTATCTTTGACAGAGCACAGCACTATGAGCAAGGCAATAGGGCCCACTTTCCTTGCCAGCATCTGGAATGTCTAAGTCAAGTTTCTAAGAGTTTTTTATATACAAGTGTAAATGTAAGAACAGCTGAGCATGTCCCAGTGGAAGGGTCTAAGATTTGAGTTCAACAGGAAGCAGAACTTGAAATAAGATCTAAACGTCTCAAATATCAGTCCAACAGTTCAGTTCAGTCGCTCAGTCATGTCCAACTCTTTGCGACCCCATGAATCGCAGCACGCCAGGCCTCCCTGTCCATCACCAGTTTCCAGAGTCTACACAAACCCATGTCCATCGAGTAGGTGATGCCATCCAGCCATCTCATCCTCTGTCATCCCCTTCTCCTCCTGCCCCTAATCCTTTCCAGCATTAGGGTCTTTTCCAATGAGTCAACTCTGTGGCCAAAGTATTGAAATTTCAGCTTCAACATCAGTCCTTCCAATGAACACCCAGGACTGATCTCCTTTAGGATGGACTGGTTGGATCTCCTTGCAGTCCAAGGGACTCTCAAGAGTCTTCTCCAACACCACAGTTCAAAAGCATCAATTCTTTGGTGCTCAGCTTTCTTCACCATCCAACTCTCACATCTGTACATGACTACTGGAAACACTAATGATCAGTCCAACACTAATGATCAATTTCAAAAGTAATCTGGAAATTAATTTCAAAAATTCACCTGAATTATGAATTACTTCCCTATGATACTTCTCTTCCTTAATGCGATCTACTCGATGCACTCCTACAATTGTCAGAGACTCCATTTTCAAAAATGGTCCATGGGTTGTCTTTTCCATGTTAAGGGGCCTTTTTATCTTAAGCTGCTTATTAAACTTGCTATGGTTGTTTTGGCAGACTCCAAATCAGATGTTGAAGAAATCTAAGCTGGTAATATAATTTTTCCCACGAAGGATTGCATGATGCGCCTCTCAGCTGACACCAGTGGTGAAGAATTCACCTACCAATGCAGGAGACATTAGCAATGTAGCTTCGATCCCTGGGTCGGGAAGATCCCCTGGAACAGGAAATGCAACCCACTCCAGTATTCTTGCCTGGAAAACTCCATGGGCAGAGGAGTCTGGCAGGACAGTCTCTTTGTACTGTCCATGGTCCGAAGAGTCAGACATGACTGACATACTGAGCACACGAGGGCTGCATGTCTCTCAGGTTTTTCCCTGTGTCTCTACACGATCTCTTCAGAGCCTCCAAGAATCTCTGTTTTGGAGCCCCCATCATCTAAACATTCTCCTGATCTTCTGTGTCATGCTCCTGTTACTTTCTCCACTATGCAGAAATCATTATGCATTTTGATTCTGCAAATATTGAGCCAGATCAATACTTCTAAAATATAAATCTCATCATGATTAAAATACTTCAAGAATCTCCCATGCACACCTTTTAATAGAGTTTGAACACTTTGGGATAGCTTTCTGTAATAGAGTCGGGCTCCAGTTTTTAGTGATGGAATTTCTAATAAGTATTAATCCTTACCCCTCCCTCTTCTCCTTCTGCTTATATCGGGGCAAGCTTGTAAGAGAGCCTGGATGCTGCCTCTCTTGGTTGACGAAAGATTCAGTCTGTGTAAGCCCCTATCCACATGTGAGAGCCCTTACCCAGCCCTACATCCCAACCACAGTGAAGACCCCCCCGTGAGTCTCCTGACTTTGGTCTCTCAAGTCAGTTTTGGGCCAGCTTGGGAACCCTTCTCTGTCTCCCCTCCGAGGTCTCATTAAGTCATTAATAAACATTTTCATGACCCCTTGGTGTGTGTGGCATCATCACTGTTGACATCTGAACCACATTTTGGTTGAGGGTCCATCCTGTTAGTGTGACTACAACATATTCCGGGCTTTTCTATATAGTGCTAGCCCGCTACATTTTTCTATACTTCATCCAGTAAATGCTTGTTGAGGACCTCCCTCCTCTATGCCGTATACTCTCTAGGCATTTGGGAAATGATGGAAAACAACATAAATAAGATTTTGTATTCTAGTACAGTGAAACAAGCAATAAGAAAATGAATTAATAAATGAACCTCTATAGTGGTAATGACTGTATCAAAAAAGAGGGTGATGTGATATAATCTGAACAGAAAAGATTAGACTGCATTGTTAGATAAGGATTCATTGAGAAGGTGACGGGACTTGAATACTACAAGGAAGAAATTCTCACTGCTGCAAATGTTTAGGATAAAGTCATTCCAGGCAAGGAAAATAATAAGTATAAAGTCCCTATGTTGTGAAAGAAAGGATATGTTATGTTTTAGAAGTAGAATAAAGATTATTAGTCTGAACATACTGAACAGGGGGAAAAAAAACAAGAGGAAAGGCCCAGATCATAGCTTCTGGTAGGTCATGTCAAGGAAAATGAATTTTATTCTAAGTTCAGTGGATAGCTAATGAAGGGTTTGAGCGTGATCTGATTTGCTTTTTAACCAATAATCCTGGCTGCTAAGAGGAGAATAAATTATCCTTAACAAGAGTGGGGACAGAGAACAATTAGTATGCCAAGGAAAATAATTCAGGTTAAGAGATGATGAAGGTCTGGACATCAGTGGTCATATTAGGAAAGAGAAGTGGATAGGTTTTGAATATATTTAGGAAGTGAAATAAAGAAGGTTTACTATTTTATTGAAAAAGGAAGGGCAAGCACCCTTTCCCTGGACACATGAAACACCACGCAGTTCCCGTACACTCCTCTTCCAGATTCACACTTGATGTGCTCTGTGAAGGTCGTGCAGCTCTGCTCGGAGTCCTTTCTTGCCTGGCCCTCTCGTGTTGCGCTTCACACAAAAGCCCACGAATGCTTTTGTCACAGCACTTATCAGGACATATTATAATTGTTGTTTCCCTCTTTCTAAGTAGGAGGTTGACCCAGTGGTGAACACAGTGCTTGACACTGTTGGTGTTTAATAAATCTGTCAAATGACTAACTGAGAGCATGTCTTATGAGGCACGCATCTCAGGGGTATATATAAGCCTCAAGCCTTGCACCAGTCCTGAAGCATTTGATGGGTACTGCCCAAGGCCTGGGACCCATCCGGAGGGTTTCTTTTAATTACTTCAGGAATTCTCAAGAAGAATGATTAGAAAATCTTAAATGGTAATGATCTGGAAAATGGAAAGGGCTTACAAATTGGAAAATGAAAATAGTAACCTCAGAAGCTACAAAATTAGCTTAAAAGCAAACTAACTGGAGGGAGGAAAGCAAGTCATCCCAAGAGAAAAGATTAAACTCCCCTGAGTACAGGTCAAGTTCTATTTTCTAGTACATTAATCTTGCAGAGTTTTTTTCATTTCCAAAAATTACTTTTTAAACTCTGACTGATGTCCTATTATTATTTCAAGGTGTATTTCATACTACAAGAGTCCCATGGGAAAAAAACACAACAGATTTTTGAATAGTTTGGTAGTGGAAAGTTACACAAAACTGGTATTTCTAATTCAAGTCATATTTTTACCTTGCTCTCTTGAATAAATGGGTCTCTGAGACTCAATCTCCTCATACATTATAGAAAAACATAACAATATATAAGTAGAATTTTGCATTCTTTCCAACTCTAATAGTCCATAGATTTTAGGAATTCACTCTTTTAGGATTTGCCTTATTGACTTGGTGATAATGTAATAAGAAGCAGAGAACATAATACCACTTAAAATATATATAAAATATTAATGTAGGTATAGTAAATATAGAAATGTAATAATTGGATTTCTGGTGAGAATACAAAATATGTGTCTGCTTAATAGTCACTGTTCTTTGCATGAATGTTACCTTGAATTTGTGACTAACACTTTTACAGTTTACAGAGTGCTTCCATATCCATCATTTAAATATATTATCAAAGAAATTGACTACTACCTAAAGTTGCTGCTGTCAGCCCCATTTTAGAGATGTGTACACTGAGGCCAGGACTTCCCAGGTGGCGCTAGTGGTAAAGATCCCACCTGCCAGTGCAGAAGTCATAAGAGACAGAGGTTCAGTCCCTGAATCAGGAAGATCCCCTGGAGGTCTGCTGGCAGCCCATTCCAGAATCCTTGACTGGAGAATCCTCATGGACAGAGGAGCCTGGCAGGCAACAGTCCATAGGGTTGCAAAGAGTTGGACATGACTGAAGTGACTGAGCACTCATGCACACCGAGTCTAACAAAGGTCATGTCATGAAACTAGATAACTTTCATGATGCATAACCACAGCTTGAACCCAGATCTTCTGGTATCCAGTTTGGAACTCTTTCCCTAACTCTAGAAAATCTCAATGGCTAAGATTTTTCCCTGTAATACATTATGAAATCCTATGATGTAGGACTTGTGTCCAGTCCAATGAAGTAGGTATTTACAATTCCCACTGACAAATGAGGAAATCATAAATCTGAGAATTTAAGTAACTTGCCCAAGATTTCACAGGCATCAAGTAACTGAGTTGAGATCTAATTTTAAAGACTGCCCTAAAGGACTGTCTTTCCAAACGCTTGGGAAATAAATGCCAAACTCTGAAGGAATTTTAAAAAAGACTAATTAGACTTGCCCAGGTAGGGACAGTAGTGTTAAAAATAAAAAAAGTTAGATTGTAAAGTCAGGATTTTTCCCAGGATGACTCAGATGATGCCATTTTGGGCATGCACTAGATATAAAATCCCATCTATTTATCTCCATGTGTCTGTGGAGCAAAGATATCTAAGCCTAATTTAGTGATACATAAAAGTAATGGCCGTAACATAAGGATTCATAATATTTTATATTTAGAGACTGCATCATTCCTTCTAGGGAAAGCCTGTAGGTATGAATGATTATGAAATATGATGATGTTCTCCAGGCAAATGTTTTTTTATATCCTACTGCTTCGCTGATAATGGCTTATCATATTCTTATGAAGAGTCCATGAACTGTATCCCCTAACTATGTAAGTGTTGGTGTTATACCCAATTTCTCCCTTTTGCCATGTATCAAGATAGCCTTTTCACATTAATTGCTAGTGATTTGTGAAGTTCATTAATTAAGTTCTGAAAAGCTCAGGATCATCTTTGCCAGTCTGAGTGGCTTCTAAATCCTCTACAGTTTAGTCTTGACATACGCAAGCTTGCTCTTTTTAGGTAATAGAACTTTTTTCTTTCGAAGCTATGTTATTCCAAAATGTCGGTTCCATTGTTCCTTTCCTGTTGAGAATGTGCCTTTAAAGAAAACAGTTTAGAAACAGTTTTTGTCTGTTAATCACCCTTCTTTTGGGGGAGTGTCAGGCAATCCCTTACCTTATTATACTTTAATTCCTTCTTCAGTTTTTCTAATGATGTTGTCTCTTTTTGCTGCATTTCTAGATCTTTTGTTCTCCCTTTCATCTCTAAGGGATTCAAGTTATAGAATCATTTTCCTTATATGCCTACTAACCTCTGTCATCATATCTTAGAATATTCTAGAACAAATAAAAGGCATTGCATAGAGGGAAAAATAATTTCTTACTTTTGTCTATGGGTTAGATTTATATATTTATTTTATAACTGCAGAGATCCTTTAAGTGATAAATAACATTGATTAAGCAAATAGTATATACCCAGACCTTTAGATAATCAGGAAGATATTTGTAGGTTTTTTTTTCTGCTTCCAAGAAATGAAAATTCCAAAAGGGAGTATGAGTCACCTACATGGAAGTTCACATTCCTTGCCTTGTTGAATTTGGGGAAAATAGTAGCCTTCAGAGTCGATGTTGTCTGGATTCAAATCGTAAACTGATCAAATGATATTTCTGTAACTTTGAATACAGTCCTCCTTTGCAACCCAGTTTTCTCCTCTTGTTGATCACAAAAGGTTGCAGTGAGAATAAAGTTAAATATGTATGTGAAAACATCAACCACCACAGTCTCTTTGAAAGACTTTTGACGTTATCCTTTCGACTGTTCAGCATCCAACCCTTGGCCTGTTGGCTACCTGAACTCCTTTCTGGGGGACTTTCTCTTAATGTGCTGCCTAAGTGGACAGGGAGAGTTGGACCATAAAGAAGGCTGAGCACTGAAAAATTGATGCTTTTGAATTCTGGTGCTGGAGAAGACTCTTGAGAGTCCTATGGACTGCAAGATCAAACAATCTATCCTAAAGGAAATCAACCCTGAATATTCATTGGAAGGACTGATACTGAAGCTAAACTCCAATACTTTGGCCACCTGATGCAAAGAGTGGCCTCATTGGAAAAGACCCTGATGCTGGGAAAAATTGAGGAGAAGAGGAGAAGAGGAGGTGGCCAAAGGAGAAGAGGACGGTGGCGGAGGATGAGATGGTTAGAGAGCATCACCAACTTAGTGGACAGGAATTTGAGCAAGCTCTGGTAGATAATGAAGAACAGGGAAGCCTGGTGTGCTACAGCCCATGGGGTCGCAAAAAGCTGGACAGAACTTAGAGACTGAACAACAGCAAAGTGAGGAGGGATGTCCTAGTCCCTGTCTCTTCCTAATGTCTCACTCAAAGAAAGTAGCGGGAAGCTTGATATTTCCTCTACACATTTTATTGAGGGAATGAGCAAAGGACATAAGCTTGGCCAAGCAAACTATTGTCTATAGGACAGTAAACATCGAGTTAGTGAGCTCAGTGGAGAAAATGTTTGAAGTTTGAGTGATTACAGAGGTAGTAATGCTCTATCAATCTCTTTCAATGGCATGAAAGAGTGTCTTCTTCTTTAAGAAGAATCTGTATTATGGATATTTCACAGTTGGTAGAAGTTAAGTGTCTTTCGGTATCTTGAATTAAAATGTCTAGTTTATAAGTTGCACAAAGGACTTGTACAGAGAGCAGTGATTCTGACACCTTGAGTCCTGTTTTCTCTTTGAAAGGGGAAAAAATAATACATATCATATTGATGTGGAATTCAAATAAGGAAACAGAAAGATGGTGTTCCATACAGGCCACGGAATGTGCCACTTCTGCTGCCGTTTAGTTGCTAAGTCATGTCTGACTCTTTGCAACTCCACTGACTGTATCCCGCTGGGCTCCTCAGTCCGTGGGATTTCCCAGGCAGGAATACTGGAGTGCGTTGCCATTTTGCTCTCCAGAGGATCATCCCTAGAGTTTATGTTGATAGGTGGGAATGGGGGTCTAAGGGTTGAAAGGAGTAATAGTGTCTGCCCCATGCCATTGTAGGAGGCTTTTCAAATATGACAAAGCTTTAAATAAGGATCTTACCTGAAATAATAGAAAGAAGTAGTTTTCTTTTGTCTTCATATATGAAAAATATTTGTAGAAAAAGTAAAACTGTAATGATACATTTTACACAACAAATTTGAATAACACAGGCAACTAAAAGATAATGTAGCTTTTGGATTTTGATGATACCAGTTAATACCATATAGTTATCATGTTTAATTTCACTATTTCTCTTTTTCTCCTGGATGAAGAAACCATATATCCTCTTTCCAATGCCCATTCCCCAAGCCCACTGCAATGCTTTCTACTGGTGGGATTTCCTCCCTAGCTTTTATTTGCATATTGAATATTGCCATGTTCTATTCTTTCTCATCAGTAAATTTGTTTAGCAGAACATTAAGACCAAATTAGAAAGGGTCAATGTATGGCAAAACCAACACAATAAAGTAAAGAAAATTAAAAAAAAAAAGAAGAAGAAGATTAAAAAAAAAAAAGAAAGAAAGGAACAACAGTGAAAGGATTCCCACCTGGTTTTCTTCCCAGGAAAAAGAAATGACACCAATGAGATATTTTTCAAGAGTAAGAATTAATTGACAAGAAAATCTGCTCTGTGTCTCTTTGGGCACAATATTGTTATCAGTCCTGATAAGAATAGCACTCAGTTTTGTGTAGATGGCATAGTCTGAAACCACAACTGTTGGCAAGTTTGGGGGAAATTAAATGCTTTATGAGCAGATTTCACTTTGCAACCCCCAAATGTAAGCTTGATGGGAAATGGTGAATGAAATCTTTCAAGGTAGCAAAGTTTTGTATAGACTCAGGTGTGTCTGTTAAACTCTACCCGTTTAGGAAGAGTCACTTTTGTCTCAACTATCAGATACATGTGCAAAAATAAATTTATATTTCCATGGTGGTCAAAGGTTGTATTCACAAATACAGCCTACTGCTGTGGATGTTCCTGAGCAGTTGGCTGAATGTGCATGAGTGTATACACACACAGACACACACTGGCATACACACACATGTCAGGTATTGGAATATGTGCTTTTATAGTGAGAAAATGTATAGATTCTGTTAGATTTCCAAAGGGTTGTCACCCATATAAAGTTAAGAATTGTTATTCATCCATGTTTATCTCCCACTTACTAAAATATATGAAAATTCAAGTAAATAATAGTTGACATAATTAATGAAATAACTTTGAAAAGATTTTAAATGTTTCACTCATATGCAGGTTTAGCTATTTCTAATAAAATCCTCAGAGTTCATTGTTAAACACCACTGTGCAGCTAGGTTGAGAATCACTGTCCTAGGAAACTTCACAAAATCAGAGAAGTCCAGACTTTCAGAGTTGGGTATCACAATTCATTTATTGCAAATAATTTCTAAATTTATTTGGTGCAAAAAACATAATGCAACCCCCTTCTCAAGTAAAATGTGCAAAAATCTCAATATATAAATAACACAGAAAAACAACCATCTTGGCTGAAGTCTGTGCCTTGGATTATTCCGGTTCAGCCTCCTCTACACTTCACACAGTGCAACCACAGAAGCTCCCAAAGTTCTATTTCCTTTATAATAAATTATTTTCTACAACCTTTAACTCAGATAAGCACGATGGTGTGATCACTCACCCAGAGCCAGACATCCTAGAATGCAAAGTCAAGCGGGCCTTAGGAAGATCACTACAAACAAAGCTAATGGAGGTGATGGAATTCCGTTTGAGCTATTTCAAATCCTAAAAGATGATGCTGTGAAATTGATGCTCTCAATATGCCAGCAAATTTGGAAAACTCAACAGTGGCCACAGGACTGGAAAAGGTGTTTTCATTCTAATCCCAAAGAAGGGCAATGCCAAAGAATGCTCAAACTACCGCACAATTGCACTCATCTCACACGCTAGCAAAGTAATGCTCAAAATCCTCCTAGTCAGGCTTCAATAGTACATGAACCATGAACTTTGAGATGTTCAAGCTGGATTTAGAAAATACAGAGGAACCAGAGATCAAATTCCCAACATCTATTGGATCATTGAAAAAGCAAAAGAGTTCAAGAAAAACATCTACTTCTGCTTTATTGCCTATACCAAAGCTTTTGACTGTGTGGGTCACAACAAACTGTGGAAAATTCTTAAAGAGATGAGAATACCAGACCACCTTTTCTGCCTCCTGAGAAATCCGTATGCAGGTCATGAAACAACAGGTAGAACTGCACATGGAACAACAGACTGGTTCCAAATAGGGAAAGGAGTACATCAAGGCTGTGTATTGTCACCCTGCTTATTTAACTAATATGCAGAGTACATCATGCAAAATGCCAAGCTGAATGAAGCACAATCTGGAATCAAGATATCTAGGAGAAATATTAATAACCTCAGATATGCAGATGACACCACCCTGATTGCAGAAAGTGAAGAGGAACTAAAGCCTCTTGATGAAAGTGAAAGAGGAGTGTGAAAAAATTGGCTTAAAACTCAGCATTCAGAAACTAACATCATGGCATCTGGTCCCATTACTTCATGGCAAATCGATGAGAAAAGAGTGGAAACTGTGGGTCTCCAAAATCACCACAGATGGTAACTGCAGCCATGAAATTAAAACATGCTCACTCCTTGGAAGAAAAGCTATGACCAACCTAGACAGCATATTAAAAAGCAGAGACATTACTTTACCAACTAAGTTCCATCTAGTCAAAGCTATGGTTTTTCCCATAGTCATGTGTGGGTGTGAGAGGTGAATTATAAAGAAAGCTGAGTACCAAGGAATTGATGTTTTTGAAATGTGATGTTGGAGAAGACTTTTGAGAGACCCTTGGACTGCAAGGAGATCCAACCAGTCAATCCTGAAGGAAATCAGTCCTGAATATTCATTGGAAAGAGTGATGCTGAAGTTGAAGCTCCAGTACTTTGGCCACCTGATGTGAAGAACTGACTCATTGGAAAAGATCCTGATGCTGGGAAAGACTGAAGGCAGGAGGAGAAGGGGACAACAGAGGATGAGATGGATGGATGGCATCACTGACTCAATGGACATGAATTTAAGTAGGCTCCGGGAGTTGGTAATGGACGGGGAAGCCTGGCGTGCTGCAGCCCATGGGGTCACAAAGAGTCAGACACGACTAATGACTAAACTTAGTGATTTTCTACAGTATCTGTTGTAATTGCTTCAGTGTTTTGTTAGTGAACTTTCAAAGTGTGAATTATGTCACAAAGCTTTTTACGGGAGAGTTAGAAACTAAAGATCTTGGTTGACGCCTTGTGAAGTTTTGCTCATGTTGACTTGAATGTCCTCAGTATTGATCTTGGAGTCAGATGAGCTTTAAATGGAATAATGGTTCTGGGCTTCTCAGGTGACACTAGTGGTTAAGAACATGCCTTCCAATGCAGGAGACATGAGATTCAGCTTTAATCCCTGGGTCAGGTAGATCCTCTCTAAGAAGGCATGGCAATCCACTCCAGTGTTCTTGCCTGGAGAATCTCATGGCCAGAGGAGTCTGGCAGGCTACAGTCCATAAGATCGCCAAGAGTTGGACATGACTGAGGTGACTTGGGACTCACGTACGCAATGACTCTGTCATTCATTAGCTGTGTGATCTTAGGCAAATCCCACAACTACTTTATGCTTTAGTTTCCTTACCTGGGAATTTTGATAAAAATTACAGTAATTATGGTGATGATGATAATAATGCCAATGATGATAAAAACAATAATGTTGATAATGGTAATACATACCCATGAGGTTGCCATGAAATTGAACTGAAAGAGGGCTCACGACAGGTCATGTTCTTAATAACCTAAATTCATTCACGATGACACTGCCTGTAGCTGAAAACTATCAAATATAAGTATAGTTTTATTAATTTCAATGGGAAAGCCATGATGCTTTTGCTCCCAATCTAAGATAATTTTCAAAAATAGAAGAATATATCAATAGCATAATGAAAAAGTGATAAGTATATGCAAATAGATTATCATGATTTGTAGTTAAAATTTAATATAACAAAGATTTAGTTACTGAAGAAGTCAGGGAAAGTTGGATGGGTAATGGATAGTTTTAAAATAAGGAGCAGAGAGTTGCTCTTTAAAGTGCATTATATTTGTTTATATTTCAGCTTTTTTCAGGTATAATTTGCATACAATATGGTAAGAAATTTCAAGTGAATGTTGTATGATTTGATATACAGACTTTTTTTTCTTTTTTGTATTTTTACTTTGAATTTTAATTTTTTAAATTAATTTTATTAGACTATAGTTGATTTGCCATATTGTGTAAGTTTTAGGTGTACAGCAATGTGAATCTATTACACATAAACATATATCCACTCTCTTAGATTCTTTTTTTTTTATATTGCCCCTGAGGTATTTTTTTCTCTTTTATTTACTGATTTTTTTTCCTTTACATTATTGTGTTGGTTTTGCCATACATTGACATGAATCCACCATGGAGTAACAGACTAAATCCCTGCTGTTAGCACTGACTATATAGAAAGGAGCCTATAGACCTTGACAAGTACATAGACATTCTGACAGGATTCCCTTGTCAAGTTAATTATCAATAACACATCCTTCACCTCACATACTTACACTTTTTTGTGTATGAGAACATTTAACTTCCACTCTCTCAGCAGATTTCAATTAAAAATACAGTGTTATCAACTGTAGTCACATGTTTTACAGCAGATCTTCAGTCCTTGTTTTTCCTATAGCTGAAAATTTCCACCCTTTTATCAATCTCTCATTATTTCCCCACTCCTCAGCCCCTGAAAACCACTTTACTCTGTATTTTTATGAGTTTGATTTTTTATAAAAAGATTCCACATGTAAGTGACACAATGTGATATTTGTCTTTCTGTCTGGCTGATTTCACTTAGCATAATGCCCACAAATTCCATCCATATTGTTGCAAGTGGCAGGATTTCCCTCTTTCTCATGGCTGAGTTTTATATGTAATTGCATATACATCTATAGATAGGGCTTCTCTGGTGGTTCAGTGGTAAAGAATCCACCTGCAAGTGCAGGAGATGCAGGTTCAATCACTGGATCAGGAAGATCCGCTGGAGAAGGGAATGACAATCCACTACAGTATTCTTGCCTGGGAGATCCATGGACAGAGGAGCCTGACAGGCTCCAGGCCATGGGGTCGCAGAGTCAGACATGAGTTAGCAGCTTGTCATTGTTCAGTCACTAAGTGGTGTCCAACTCTGCAACCCCATGAACTGCAGCATGCCAGGCTCTCCTGCCCTTCACTATCTCCCTGAGTTTGCCCAAACTCATGTCCATTGAGTGAGTGATGCCATTCAACTACCTCATCCTCTGTTGCCTCCTTCTCCTCTTGCCCTCAATCTTTTCCAGCATTGGAGTCCTTTCCAGTGATTTAGTGTTCATATCAGATACCCAAAGTATCAGAGCTTCAGCTTCAGCATCAGTCCTTCTAATGAATATTCAGGACTGATTTCCTTTAGGATTGACTGGTTTGATCTCCTTGCAATCCAAGGGACTCTTAAGAGTCTTCTTCAGCACCACAGTTCAAAAGCATCAATTCTCTGGCACAACTAAACAACAATAAATATAGATAGATACACAGATACATAGATATATATAGAGATATATACCTCACATCTTCTCATCCATTGATACATACTTAGTTTGTTTCTATAAATTGCGATTGTGTATAATGCTTCAGCGAACAGCAGAATTCACATAGGGGTTTGGATATCTCTTCAATATCCTGTTTTCATTTCCTTTGGAAATGTACACACACACACACAGACATACACACACATATATTATACAACTTCATTCTTTTAAAACTATATTATCAGAGAAATGCAAATCAAAACCACAATGAGGTACCACTTTCCACCAGTCAGAATGGCTGCCATCCAAAAGTCTACAAGCAATAAATGCTGGAGAGGATGTGGAGAAAAGGGAACTCTCTTACACTGTTGGTGGGATTGCAAACTAGTACAGCCACTATGGAAAACAGTGTGGAGGTTCCTTAAAAAGCTGCAAATAGTCCTGCCATATGACCCAGCAATCCCACTGCTGGGCATACACACCGAGGAAACCAGAATTGAAAGAGCCACGTGTACCCCAATGTTCATCGCTGCATTGTTTACAATAGCCAGGACATGGAAGCAACCTAGATGCCCATCAACTGACGAATGGATAAGAAAGCTGTGGTACATATACACAATGGAATATTACTCAGCATTAAAAAAAAATTCATTTGAAGCAGTTCTACTCAGATGGACGAAACTGGAGCCCATTATCCAGAGTGAAGTAAGCCAGAAGCAAAAACAACAATACAGTATATTAACACATATATATGGAATTTAGAAAGACGGTAACAAGAACCCTGCATGCAAGACAGCAAAAGGAACGCAGATGTATAGAATAGACTCGTGGACTCTGTGGATGAGGGAAAGGGTGGGATGATAAGGGAGAATGGCATTGAAACATGTTAATTCTCGTATGTCTAATCAATCGCCAGCCCAGGATTGATGCTCGGGGCTGGTGCATCGAGATTTCCTGGAGGGAATCGGGAGGGAATCGGGAGGGAGGTGGGAGGGGTGTTCTGGAGGGGGAGCATATGTAAACCCATGGTGATATCATGGCATTGTATGGCAAAAACAATAAAAGGCGGGAAAAAAAAAGAGCCAAGGGAAAGGATCCCTACTTAAAAAAAAATAAAAATAAAATAAAACTATATTCTCCAACAAATGTCTAGCCTTTTAGGGATTTTTAGTGATTCTACCCTCAACCTACATTTAATAAGTTGATAGCTTAGAAAACAAACCCTTTTATGCCAAAATAAAAGCTACAACAGTGGTGCTTTGAAACACACGAGAACACCATTCACGTAGAGCAAGCTGAGGAGTCTTAGCGCTGCCTTTTTACCACACTTGCTGAGCATTTATATGCAAAACAAACTCGTTTAAGTTTATTCAAAATATAACTCATCAAATTTATTCTTTATGATATTCTCTAACTGGAAGCTTTGGTTCAAGTAAATTGGTGAATATGTCTTTGCCTGAAGCCATAATATTGAAATATTACTTTTATACTGTATTTATTTAATGTGTTTTGGAAAGAAAAAAAGTCATCATTCTGAAAAACAAAAGAGAGTCAGTGTCCAGACAGCAGTATCACTTATGATTAGGATGCTTACGCTTTAACTGAACTGTCATTATGTGTGGTTAAGTCTGTCCTTCACAAAATTCCAGGCACCAGAGAAGGAAATAAACAAATCTAATTGTCTCCTTCAGTGCCATTCCCTTTCTCTTCCTATATTCTTTCTATCTCTAACTACTAGCTTTAAGACTTCAGCATGACAGAATAACTCAGAAAGGACCTACAGTTTCTGTGAACTGTAAAACCATGTCTCAAAGCCATGCAAAACGATGTCTCCTTTTCATCTCAGAAGAAACTCAAGCTGACTTTAAATCTGCATCCAGGCTGTGTCTTTTTCCTAAGAATACTGAAATATTTCATAGGCATGTCATGTTGTTTTCCGACATCCCTGTGAGGTATAGTGATAAATAGATACTATTTTTCAGATGAAGAATCCCAGCAGGGCAAAATGAACTGTCCGGGTTTACAAAAGCTGGATTCCAACAGTGTCACCACCCAGCTGTATTGCTGTGTTTCCTCATTTGTGCTTTTCTCAGAGTGTGCACATTGACTGGAGACAGCAGAGTTCAAACAAACATATCTTTCCCCATAGTATTCTCAGCCTCAGAAGATAAATTATAATTACCAGAAGCATCTGCTTGATATTCTCCCATTAGAAACTCACAATTTATTGCTCATTCTCTTCAAATCCTAACATACTCGCAGACTCACATAGGAAGTATCCATACCTAGGGGTCTCTCACTTTTTGCAGCTCTGCACAGCCATCTCTAGTAGTGGCTCACTGCTGGTATTGTGTTCAATGTGGTGGAAGGAGGAGTCCTAAGGGGCTCCAGGATTATAATTTGAAACGCATTGTAACAGCCATGAGTGTATGCTTTGAAAACTTCAACTTCGGGTTGTCTGCTTGGCTCACAAGTTCCCCAGCCGTGCACTCTGAAATCCATGCTTTCTGTGGCTGCTTGCAGCCAGTGATGAAGCACAGCATGGTTCCTAAAGCAGACGTGTTACTGGAGACGTGTTGTGATATGACGGCTAACTTTCCTCAGACTGTGGGAAACTCTAGGATGATTCCGCCCATCCTTCTTCTTTAGGGTAGATGTCTATCCGGTTGTGTTGGCTTTCCCCATCTTTAGTTGTGTCAAAGAAGAAATAGATCCAGACTTGTATAAGGAGAAACTTATTCGAAAAGACTATTGCAATAAGGGGAGGGAAGTGTTGAAATATGCAGAGTTTTCTGACCTTGAGACTTACAGGGTTAGGCAGAAAAGGGCCTTTTTTTTTTTTATTGCTGTTGTTTAGTCACTAAGTCGTGCCCAACTCTTTTGCAGCCCCATGGACTATAGCCCACCAGGTTCCAATGTCCATGGAATTTCCCTGGCAAGAATAATAGAGTGGGTTGCAGTTCCTTTCTCCAGGGGTTCTTCCTGACTCAGGAATGGAATCCACATCTCCTGCATTGGCTGGCAGATTCTTTACCACCAAGCCACCAGGGAAGTAAGGTTAATGGGTGTTTTATCCAGTTGGACAGTGGTAATGGATGAGTCAATAATTTAGGTGACAAAGAATAGGAATTTGTAGTCTGTGTCTGGTTTTGTCATAAATAAAATTTTGGCATAGGCTGTTCATCCACCAGTCTTATCTAAGTCAAGGATATATTTTTTGCAGGAAGCCATTTCTTGGAACACAAAAAGTGTTGAGTTTCTTAATCATCACAGTTTTCCAGGAGCACAGAGCTTAGGTAAAGTTCAACACTGTCAATTGCTTCCTCTTCATTTTGTCTCACAGGCTTTTTGCCAAATAAAAAATTCTTATGTATTTAATCCTATTTGCTGTCTGCTTCTTGGAGAACCTGAACTAACACACATTTCCTATATTCCTTTTCTTACCTTTCCCATTAGTGTGATGCTCTTCATACCAATGGTACTCAAATTTTATTTTGTGTAGAATTGGTATGTTGAGTTTGCTACAATGCAAATTCTTAAAGACCAGTTGACAAAGATTCCTGGATCTGGGGTGGAGCAATGGATTGAGCATTCATATTAGTTATTTGTGAAAGGTCTTTAAACCACACACTGAATAATAGTGCTGAAATCAGTCAGTGCAATGTGAGAAAGACATATATTTTACTAAAGCTTAACAGTAATTTTCATGTCTCATAGGAATGTGTTTGATACATTTCCTTGATTGAGACTACTTTGGCCTTGCTGCTCATCCATGGAAATTTTTTTGGAAGCAGCTCTATTAGTACTATGGAAATAATACATTATGTAACTGGCCTTGAGTTTGCTCTAATTCAGGGGAAGAGTTTCATCAGTGAAAAATTTTCTCAACCTGTGTTAATCATAATATGAATTGCACACATTATTCCCTGCACCTCTGAGAATATTTCAGTACAGTAAATGAAGGGCTATCCATTTTGTACTCCAGAAATTCATATTATGATTAGTTTAGCTCATGATAGTGAAGAATTTAATACTTATATGCCAAATTTAATGAGTTTCTGGAGTGAAAAATGTTTCTCTTAGCGAGTTAGGTAAATCTGTTAGATGCTAATTCAAGAAATCTAAGTAATCAGATTAAGATATAAGCCCCAGCAACAACTCATAATGAGTCACACACTATTATAGAGTTGGAGAAACATTAGTCTCAGAACCTAAGACTTTAAATCTAGAAGAGTCAATTACTACACACACACACACACACACACACAGACAAAATCAAATAAGGAAAACAATGATCCTAGTTTGTGAGTAAGCATAATTATGCTATTTAGCCCTTAGCATAATTCTGGAATGACATAAAAAATGGTGACTGTTTGGGGATTCTCAAAATTGTTGTCCTTCTCATGATATGATGTAGGACACTTACAGAATAAGTGCAATGCTAAGGTCAAACAAAATTAAATATAAACAAACAAGCATTTTCATGGATACATTTATATATATAGAAATCTGTTAACCTGGATCCTCTTGAAAATTATGGAGAAATTAATTGATGATGACTTATTTCTCATTTATCCTTCTATCAAAATTTACCTCTGATGTAATTGTAAATATCAAACGATGCCCAGAAGTTTGTTGACATATTCAGATCCATCCACTTGCAACTCATTATTATAAGGCAATTCGTCTGTCTTTTCTTGATTTCCTCTGACAAGCTGGAGCTTCCCAGAAGTGTATCTAGTGCTGGGCATCAGTGAAGCTCACTGTTTAAAACTGGAATAAAGCAATAGGTCTGTGGTTTCAGATTGGTCACCTCTGAGGTTCTGGCTGTTGTTGGGGGTATACATCTAAATAAAAAGACTTCCTGACTTAGGTCATTACTTCTTTAATGGTTGGCCCATCCCAGGAATTCTGGCTGTTGTTGGGGGTATACATCTAAATAAAAAGACTTCCTGACTTAGGTCATTACTTCTTTAATGGTTGGCCCATCCCAGGAATGCCCACAAGCCACCTTCATACCTTTTGCCATAAAACTAAAGAGACTAGTGTGGATGAAAGCCATTTCTGTGTGAGACTGGGGAGTTGCCTTCCTGCCTTGGTTTCTCTTCATATTCTCAGTCTTCATAAGACTACTAAGAAACCTAATATGAAACTTCAGGCATGATTCATATATCTCCACATCCCTTTGAAACTCTTAGAGAAAAGAATAACTGTTATATTATCCCCAAGAAATTTTATTTTATTTTTTGGATAGTCTCTTCTGAAATTTGTGAACATCTTAGGTGTTCCAGTTTTACCTTTATTTTACTTGTATTCTCAGGATCATCTTGATGTCCTTTCTTCTGCATTCAAACTGCAAGGACAAACAAACAAAAGGAGACGGTGGTTGATTCCCCGGGGAGAGTCTTGCCCTTTGTACTATAATGACCTTTGAAATCCTTACTTGTCATTGAAAGTACCATTGGCTGCCTGGCTAACAATCAGTCTTGACTTGTACCCAGCTAAGAGTCTTTCCTGATATGGGACTATCACCTCTATCACTGTATTTCCTTTCTTCTTAAAACTCCTGAGTAGGACTGTTGCTTTAAGTTTGTCTCCTTTGACATCTTGACCCCTCAGAGAAATGCATGCCTATCTATGGGACTCCATAACAATGGTAGGCAGTTGTCACCTGAGAATCTTAGGTGTACCTCAATTTTAATTTTGTAAGAAAGACTGTGGGTAATTTCTTCTCCTAGGAACCCTTCCTTTATTTTTTTTTCTTTTTTTTTTTTATTGTTTTTGCCATACAATGTCATGATATCACCATGGGTTTACATATGCTTCCCCTCCAGAACCCCCCTCCCTCCTCCCTCCCCCCGGGAAATCTCGTTGCACCAGCCCGGAGCATCAATCCTGGGCTGGCGATTGATTAGACACATGACAATTAACATGCTTCAATGCCCTTCTCCCATATCATCCCACCCTTACCCTCATCCACAGAGTCCACGAGTCTGTTCTATACATCTGCGTTCCTTTTGCTGTCTCGCATGTTGGGTTCTCGTTACCGTCTTTCTAAATTCCATATATATGTGTTAATATACTGTATTGTTGTTTTTGCTTCTGGCTTACTTCACTCTGGATAATGGGCTCCAGTTTCGTCCATCTGAGTAGAATTGCTTCAAATGAATTTTTTTTTTAATGCTGAGTAATATTCCATCCTTTATTAGAATTATCTTCCTTGGTATATATATTCATCTCAGGGAATACCATACAACCCAGAGTTAGTGTTTGTCTTACCTTGTTTCTACTGATATTCTTTATTGTTATGGAAGAGTCCCTGTGAGTAACGTAACATCACCCCATTTGCATTTCCTCAGGGCAATGGGGATATTTTACTCCCCATTTAGGTTGACCCCCTATGAGACTCTTGCTCATTATGGCAGTGATCATGAGCACCACGGCTCCCACAGGTGGTTCTATCTTAATAAATTTAAAAGACAGATTGTAAGAAAATACAACCCTTTTCCTATCTGAATAGCTAATTTGTAAAAACATCAAAAGAAGTTTGTGAAATGGAATGATCACAACTGAGTACTACATCAACATTCTAAAGGACAAAGGATGAAACATCTGAAAGTCAAATTGGAGGGGGAAAGTGAAAACACACATTCAGTATGAAAACTAACCTACAGCTCCTCTCTCTTTTTAATCTTGATGTGGTTTTTATCTTAGGGACATCGTTTCTTTCCCTGTATTAGTATATTGAACATGTCCATTCCTCCCTTTCCCCTACCCACTCCCGCAGGTTTCAACAATTTGAATTCAAAGGGAGATAGGCTGGTGTCTCCATTCATTTCCACAGACACCTGGACTCCATACAAGAATTTGACTGTTGCTGTTTCTGCATGCTTCTAATGCTGCATCTTCAGCATTTCTTCTCTCCCCTTTGCCAAAATAAGATTTCTGTTTCGTAGAACATGGTTTTACTTTGGATTTATAGTGTCATCTTTCTCAGAAGAATATTAAGACCATGTGGAACCCTATAGCTTCATTGCACTGAAGAAAGGACTCTGAAGACAAAGCTAACTGCATTTAGGAATTTTCAGCTTTTCCACTTTTATCAGTTCATGTTATATAAAAGAGAATAAATGGCACTTTAATTGTGCTCTCAAATGATACCAATTCCGGGATGTTGCAAAAACAGGAGAGAGAGAATAATGACAATGCAGGGACTAAAGAGGTTTAGCTGTGTAGGTGGGTAGAACCAAGAGGGCGCAAATCACTCCAGAAAAGGTTCCAAGTAATTTAAACCTACCCTATGTTCATATGCATGTGGATTTATGTGGGTTTCTATATGCACCTGTTCTGTTACACTATTTAAATATAAACACGTATAGTTTTATGGAGAAAAAGCAAGCTAGCACTGGCCATAATAACATAGGGTACCTACTGCTTCCTCTCTGCAGTGATTTGGCCATGGTATTAGCTTGTATCAAATAAAAAGTTATGTTTTCTTATTTATAACATGAGGGGCTTGCATAAAATTCATGAGTCCTCCAGCCTTTAAAAGTACATGAATAAACATTTGAGTCATAGTTTTTATGGCATCTAGATTATAGAACATGGAACAATTTGGAAATAAAATATTGACTAAATTATATCCTGATGTTCTTATTCTTCAAGTGCCGCTTATGACTTCTTTGCATCATTCCATTTTTCATCAGAAATTATTTGCTCAGGCTCAAGCCACACTGATGACTTCTGCCAAAAAGCTTGCAAATATTTTGACCTCATGATGCCTATGGGATGGAGGGCATCCTTAGGCATTATTTGGAGGTAAAAGAGGGCACCAAAGTCAATATCCACAAGTTGATCTAAGGATGATCTGCCTAATTGTAGAAGCTGAGCTGAACCCTGGGGAAATTTGATTATTATAAATGTAGGAAGTAAGAAATACCAAGAGGCCAATTACTTGAAATGGATGAACTCCAAGTGGTTAGAAATAAGCAGAGTTTCTAGGACAGTAAGCTCACTGATACACTGATTCACTGCCCCAGGAGGATGCCACCCACAACACACTCAATATTTACATCTCCCTCTGAGTCA
Organism: Antilocapra americana; assembly: GCA_007570785.1. Lineage (NCBI taxonomy): Eukaryota > Metazoa > Chordata > Mammalia > Artiodactyla > Antilocapridae > Antilocapra > Antilocapra americana. The sequence goes on along the minus strand of ML663010.1, from coordinate 16,113,536 downwards.
CTGCTTGATAAGGTTAGGACAGATTGGAATAGGGATCAAGAGACTAGAAAGGACTGTGCTGGTTGGATTGTTGTGTTTGAAAGCACAAAAACTGGTATATCAGAAACTCAGATATACCAGAAAATGAAATTGTTTTCAAAACACAACTGAGCAGTATTTGCAGGTGGAACCTTGTCTTTTGAAAGGTACTTGGGTCTTTTGGAAAGAAATAGTTTGGGCTTTGACCTTTTTCTTCCTAACTGGTCTGTAGGAAAACCTACTCAGAAAGAGCTACCAACTTAATCTAGTCCAGGAGATGGCCAGTAATTACTGGTATCTCCTAGTGGCTGAAGGAACATTGACATCTGTCGTATAGAGCTGGCAGGGATCTTCAGGATTGAAGAGTTTGTAGATCTCTATGTCCCATTGCAGGCTTCTCAGGTGGTACTAGTGGTAAAGAACTTACCTGCCAATGCAGGAGACATAAGAAATGTGGATTTGATCCTTGGGTTGAGAAGATCCCCTAGAAGAGGGTATCGAAACCCACTCCAGTATTCTTGCCTGGAGAATCCCATGGATAGAGGAGACTGGTGGGTCACAGGGTCACATAGGGTGGGACACAACTGAAGCAACGTAGCATGTGGGCATGCATGCCCCATTGCTTTTGGTGGCTCAGGTGGTAAAGAATCTGCCTACAGTGCAGGAGACCCTGGTTCCATCCCTGGGTCAGGAAGATCCTCTGAAGAAGGGAATGACAACCTACTCCAGTATTGCCTGGAGAATCCCATGGACAGAGGAGCCTGGCGGGCTACAGTCCATTTAATCTCAAAGAGTCAGACACGACTGAGCGACTAACACTTTTGCAACCTGTCCATGGCCATTTTACTGGTTGAAGTGAGATGCGTGGTCCAGATCTACATTCATGAACTAGGGAAACACACTTTACCCACAGTAGGAGGAGGAGATTAAATAGTCTAAATAATCTTGACGTACTTTGAAGAACCTAGAGTGAAAGTGAAAGAGAAAGTAAAAGTATTCAGACCTGTGCTATTTACTGCTGTTTCAGATGCAACTTGTTAAAAAAGCGTTGACCACTAGAGAACCTAGAAACACGGAGGTCACGAGTCAAATGCAGGAAGTGCTGGTGGTGGAATGGAGATCATATAATGGTAAATCTATGAAATAATGTTATTTCTAACAGCCTCTGAGACATGGCTGCTGGGTTGCAAGTTGCTTCAGTCATGTCTGACTCTGTGCGACTCTATGGACTAGCATACCAGGCTCCTCTGTCCTTGGGGTTCTCCAGGCAATAATACTGGAGAGGGTTCGTGGCCTCCTCCAGGGCATCTTCCCAACCTAGGTCTCTTACATTTCCTGCATGGGCAGGCGGGTCCTTTACTGCTAGTGCCACTTGGAAAACCTCTCAAACATGGCTAATACATATTTACATATTACTGTCTGACATGGATATGATCATCAAAATGCTCTTTTGTGTGTTGGTGATGGTGGGAGGGGGCGAAATATATTACGCTTTGGGAAAGTATTTTAAGCTAACATTGAAGGAGATATGGAACTCTGGAGTGAAAAATTGCTGTGACCATTGACAGCTGGGGAGCTAAATGCAACTGTTTGTTGAGGTGTGAAGTAATAGCTATCAAAGTCTTTTTATTCTAGCATCAGTTCAGGACTCTGAGGCTTCATAGATAAATTATGTTCTACTGGCTTTATGCATGACTAATAGTTTAAATTCATTCCATTCAAACGTTCTCTCTTCACGAAGAGCTACAACCTGATTTTTTTTTTTTTTTAATTTTAACTAGTTTTACTTTTCCAACCTATCCCAAAGCCATGGAAAGCCAGTAAGGATGATTATGACATTATCTGTGTTCAAGAAAAGGCAATATTGTTCCTATAATTGAAACCGCAGACACTATTATTAAGAGAAAAAGGGTCAGAATTTCAGATGAAATTGAAAGTGCTGAGTTGGTTTCATTATGGAGGGTGAGAGATGTTGAATCCATTTGATTGTCTGTTCAATAAGAAGTAAATGTTCCATGTACCAGTGTACCTAGTATGGTTATAGGTACTTTGGAGGGGAAAAAAAAATAGAAAAAATAGAAGGTAGGATTTCTAACCCATGGCGGAGCAAGGAAACTACAAGTGTTAGTCGCTCAGTCGTGTTTGACTCCTCGACGACCGCATGGATGGCAGCCCCCCAGGCTCCTCTGTCATGGAATCCTCCAGGCAAGAACACTGGAGTGGGTTGCCACTCCCTTCTCCAGGGGATCTTCCCAACCCAGAGACTGAACCTGGTTTCCTGCGTTGCAGGCAGTTTCTTTACATCTGAACCACCAGGGAGGACACTGGTGGAAAAAGAATAAGCTCAGAAGGAAAGAGATGTGCGAGGAGTCAGAAATCCTGAAGTTCATTAGCAACTAGATTTTGGAGTTTAAAGGGATCATAAAGCCTTTCTAACTGTTTTAGGATGTTATTTCTTTATCTTGAAAATAAGGCAGTTTATCTACATTTATTCCAGTGACAGCTCTGACTAAAACATCAGAGAATGTTAAGGAGTTTTCCTCCCTAACTGGAAAGGCATACAACAAATAAAGACTTCATGTTTTCAGTAACTGTATGTTGACCACCTGCCGGCTTACGGTAGGTTTTATTCTCGGTGTTGGGAATATGGTCGTAAAGGAAGGAAGTCTCTGGCCCTGGAGAGCTTAAATTCTGGTGGAATGACTGTCAGTAAACAAGTAAGCAAATAATTATATGATTTATCTTCAGCTATTAATAAATACCATAAAAAATAGGTTTTGAGAGAGTAACTGGGCAGGAGAGTTTATTTCAGGTAATTAGGAAAGTCCTATCTGAGAGATAGCAGTGGAGAATTGAATTAAATTATCAGATTCGTTTTGCAATTATTTTGGGAAAAATCATCTTTCTAGCAAATGCAGTGAGTCTGAGGTCAGACTGTATTTGGTATATTTAAGGAAAAGCAAAATCAATACCTTAATTACACAGCATAGTCTAGATGTAACAAGAGAAGTATAAATTGCATTCCGTGGCATGGTATAAAGGTGTGCTGAATTAATCAGAGGAGGAGGTGAGTGGAATGATTCCTGTGATCAAGTCTTTGTTTCATTTTTGTTGTCTCGTTGGTCACCAAGTTCTGGGTATTTTAACTTCTTAGTCTCTTGTATTCACCCGTCATTTTTATTCCAATATCTGGACTTGAATTCAGCTGGATTGTCCCAGATGGCTTTGAGCCATCTTCTACTCTAAGTAAACCTAATCATATCATTCCACTTCTAAAAAAAATATGTATTTTAGATGCATCCGTATCAGCCTCAGAAAAATAGTCAATTCAAACTACTTAGCATGAGATGACTTTTATGATTTGTCCCTGCTGACTTCTTCACCCTCCTCCAGTTCCAAACTTCCCTACTTACTCTAATTCTGTATCCATGCTAAACTAGTTAATCTAGTAAAGAAGTGTTAGTCACTCAGTCATGTCCAACTCTTTGTGACCCCATGGACTATACAGCCTGCTAGGCTCCTCTGTCTATGGGATTCTCCTGGCAAAAATACTGGAGTGGGTTGCCATGCCTTTCTCTAGGGCATCTTCCCAATCCAGTGATCAAACCTGCCTCTCCTGCTTTGTAGGCAGATTCTTTACTGTCTGAACCACCAGAATCCCAATCTAGTAAGTCACTCTAGTAAATCTAGATTTACTTGATCAGACAACTCTGATTTCCAGAATGCCTTGCTTCCTTATATGCTTATCTAAGATCTCCGTCCACCCTACTGTCTAACTTCTTTCACATGTTTTAGGAACCAGTTAGGGTACGTCTCTGCTGGAGTGTTTCCCTTAAAGTTACAGTCTACTTCTGTAGCACTTAGCATGCTCTAGAAGTATGTAATGGAACTGTCTTCTCATCACCTCATTTGCTTCACTAGACTGTGAGTTCCCTGAGGGTCTGGGAAATGTTATTAATCTCTGTATTCCTGGCATCCCAGTTCAATAACTGTTTCTAAAAATAGTGAATGTGGGACATAATACATGGAGTATTTAATTTTAAGAGGCTGTATCTTTAAACAAATCAGTTATTTGGCCCCATTTGTTTTTCTTCACTTCCTCCTGCCTTCCATATCTAAAGTCATGTTTTTATAGAAATCCAAGTGATTGTTCCATAAACTGGTTTTTGAGGCTACATGAGAGAACAACATACCATGTGGAAGAGTGGTCTTTGTTAAGGACGAATAATCCTTTTCTTAGTTAAACTCTACCCATGGATATTCCATTGGTGGACATTATTATTGCGTTAGCAGTCTTTTTAGTTATTTCATTTGCTTCCATGAACAACGAACATTTAGCTTTAGTATCTTCATGTGTAGTCCAGCTTTTATGAAATGTGGTGGGATTAGTTTTCTCACTAAGGTAAATGGCCATAGATTAGGTTAGACTAAGAAAAATCTCATCATCTTTTTGATTATTATCACCATAGTAGCTTTCTCATCTTGTTTCCCCTGTTCTTTAATCACTGAGTATTGTTTTATCCTTTTCCAAGAAGTGAAAAGAAGGGAACCTGGGAGAAGACTGTAGATCTTTCTTACTGCTCTTCACAACCAGGGAGGTAGGTGGCTTTATCTCCGTTTTCTAGCTGACATAAATGAAATTCAAAATATAGGGCAGCCAGCTGGTGGAAGATGTAGAAACGAACCTCAACAATTCTCTTTTTACTCAATCATGTTCCCTCATTAAAGAGTGACATAACACAAAAGATCTATATATTCCCATGTACAGTACCACATAAAAATAACATACACATGTATACACAAAAATTAACTACATTCTCTAAATGGCAGACATACCTTACTGAGAAGGTCTGGAAAATTATTAAGAAAACTTTCTGATATTAGCATGAAGGCAGTGATTCATAGACACCCACAGTTTCTCGGAGCCAATTATGAACTCATATTTATAACAGAAAGTAAATTTAAAAACATGATGTAAGTAACATCTACAGCTGGAAGAGTGAAATTGTTGACTTATTTTGAAATAACCTTTTCTGATTCACTATTGCTAGTAAGAAAAACGGCAACGTTTGTTCTTGGTTTCTTCACAGTGGTCAATGGCATTATCATTGTCAAAATTTCCTACTTGAATGTGAAGTTGTTAGTAAATAGTCTAACATCTAATATTTATCAATCTCTTATGATATTCCAGGTAGTGTGTTAGTCTTTATTTCTGCTTATTATCAGTATACTCCTTAAGATGGGCGCCATTTTCTGACCAAATAAGTGAGGCTTAAAAGTAAGTAACTCATTCAAGCTGTACCTACTGAAAAATGACAAGGCAAGACTTGAATCCAGTTCCTCTGACTAGGCAGGCTGAGCTCTGACTTTCTATTCTTTGTTAGAGTTCTAGAAAATGTGCTTGAACTGAACTCAGGTGCTTCAGTTCCAGATTTGGTACTGGCAGACTATGTGAATTCAGGCAAGTCACTTTGCTTCCTCGATCTTGTCTTGTCTTTTGGTAAGGGGGGTGGATGATGAGAACAATGATTTCTGATGTGTCTTGCTACTGAAAAGTTAAATGATTGGAATGCCAGAAATGAAAGCTCATTAACTCACAACAGGATAGAGTAATTTCCCAAGATCATCCTAGCATAAATATCAGTACTGTTACACCATAATACTTTTTAAATTAAAATTTATTTTTACTTCATATTTAGGTTATTCTCCTTATTATCATCACCTATAGAATTCCTTCAGAGTACTCATTATGTTTTATTAATTCCAAATTAGGATGCACAACATAGAGTGTGGAAATGTATTTATGAAATCTGCAGGACTGGATATTTAAATGAGAACTGTACATGAAAAGTAGGCATTCTCTTCCATATTTTGCCAATGAAGAAACCATGTCTTTGAAAGCTCAAAGGATGACATGAAATTTTCAGATAGTCTGACTACTTGCAACACTGATTTCCTAGGTCTGGACTTGCCATGTTCTGGGGGTAAACATATTGATTTTACTGAAGCTTCAGTTTTAGCAGCACTTTTCTCTATGAATTAGGAGAAAGATGATTAGTATCTTGTGATGTTTTATAAATCCAAGAAGAAAGTTGGCAATGACCATAATGGCTTGGAAGGTACTGATAGAAGATAATTTTTTTAAATGCCATAAGCTCTAGATGTAGTTCCAGTTTCTTGATAGCTATTTTTCCTTGTCTCTGCATAAATATGTTCATAATGTACTGCATTCATTACCTATGTAATTAGTTTTTGCTTCCAACTTAGACCAAAATTCATGAGGAAGGAGTTTCTGAGGGTGTGGATACAGATAATGGTAATAAGGATTTCAGCTGATCATGTTTCTAGATTAACTGAAATGTTCTCAGCCTCCTCGCCCTTCCCCCTTTCCTTGCCATCATCTTAACAGCAATATGAAAAAGGACTGCTTGCATATATCATTGGCTTGTACTAGTCTTTGTTGAGTCCCTCTATAGATATTGTTTCATTAATTCTTCATTGTAATTCTAAAAGGAAAATACGGTTTTCACCACTACAAATGAGGACACTGATTATGAGTGAGATTCAAGAGGGAGGGAATATATGTGTACTTATAGCTGACTCGGGGCTTCCCTGATGGCTCAGATGGTGAAGAATCTGCCGGCAATGCAGGAGACCTTGGTTCAGTACCTAAGTCTGGAAGATCCCCTGGAGAAGGGAGTGGCTACCAACTCCAGTATTCTTGCCTGGAGAATTCCATGGACAGAGGAGCCTGGCTGGCTACAGTCCAGGGAGTTGCAAAGAGTCAGACACGACTGAGCATAACCTACACATAGCTGACTCACGTTATAGTACAGAAGAAACAAACACAGCATCATAAAGCAACTATCCTCCAGTTTAACCCCACCTCCAAATTTACCTAAGAACACATAGGTCACTAGCCATTAAAAAGTGATCAAGTCCCTTTTGACTTACAAACTTACAATCGTTCCAGGATGCTATATTATCCGCAAACTGAAACATGCACATCAGCATGATAATCTTGCTGTCTTAGTAACATCTGTCTTCATAGGCAACCCCCAATTGTATGTCTATAATATATTTTTATGCACTGTTATTGAAGTTATTATCTATCTATACATCTTATCTATCAATTTTAATATATACAAATACATCCACAGCTCAGTAAAATTTTATAAAGTCAAAACATACATGCTACTAATATTCATATCAATATGTAGGAACTATCCTCATCCAGCAGAGTTTTGTAGACAGTGCTTAATTCTCAAGCAATGGTGTGTAATGCCATCTCTAAGGTATGGCCACCCAAGGGAGCCCTCTCAAGACTTAATGGTATAGGGTTTTTATTGAGAATGAGTCAGTAGGCGTTGACCCACATGACTATTCTTGGTTACTCAATCTCAATTTCCAGCCCTACCAGAGGTCAAACTGATATAGTGTGTTGCAAAGCCCCCATCAAGATGACATTGTTAGCAGAAACCATCCAGCATGGCCCATGGCCCTGGGTATACAGATCCTCTAATCAGGAATAGTATTCCAAGGACTTAGAGGTTATCACCCAGTAGCGAGACCTTTCTTTGGAATGTGCACGGTTTGAACACCTATGAATTAACTATTTGTTGCTAATTTTTATTGCATACCAGGTCTCGTAAAAATAAGTTTTCTTAGTCTTTGTTTACCTGAAATATCTACTTTGTTTTTGAAAGTTATTTCCATGGGATATAGAATTCTGGGCTTATAGTGTTTTACTCTCTATATTCTAAATGTATCACTCTTTTCTCTTGCATAGTTTTTAATGATGAATCTACTATAATTCTTATCATTGTACTTCTGTAGTTGGTGTTTCTTTATTCTTTGAGACTTTCAAGATTTTTTTTTTAATCTTGTGGTGTGATAATTATGTATCTAAATGTATGTGTGTGTCTGGGTACTCACATGCGCATGTGCCTATATTTGCTCTATTCATCCTGCCTGGAATTTTCTAAAATTCTTGAAGTAATAATTCACATGCCCAGCTTCCACATCTCTTTGATTGCTCTTTATATTTTTCCTTTGCTTTTGTTTATCAGTATTTTTATTATGATATAATATGATACGTCTAGATATCTTTTGTTATGTATATATGTGGCTCTGGTTCACACCTGTCTTGAGTCTGTGGTTTTATCACTATTTTGTAACAATTTCATCATGTTGTGCCTTGTTGTCTTCGTAGTGTTTATCTAGATTGCGGTTTGCTGAGCTTCCTGAAACAGTAGCTCTGAAGTTTTATAAAAGATTGAAAACTTTGATACACTAATGACAAATATCAATTGATCTTTTCTCCTTTTTATCTTCTCTACTTCTTGTACTCTCATATTTCACTGAGACTCATGTCATTTTTTTCAGTCTTTTATTTCTTGTCCTTTATTTCAAATATAACTTCCATTGCCTTGCTTTCAAGGTTACTGATCTTTTCTTCTACAGAATCTAATCTGCCATTAAGCTCTTCTAATGAATTTTCACTTGCATGTTCTTTTGATTATTTTCCAGAGTTTGAATTTTTCTATTTGTTAGGGTTCGTATTTCTACTTCATATCTTTGATGATATTTATAATAGCAGTTTTAAAGTCCTTGTCTTCTACTTCCATCATTTCTGTCATCTTGGGGCCTGGTTTTACTCACTGATTTCTCTTTATTTATAAATAATATTTTGTGAATAATTTTATATTGATAGTAACATTTGTCTGATTTTTTGCATGTCACTATTTTTTTTTTTTTTAATTCTTGGCACTATGCATATAATATTAAGGGTTTGGATATTTTTGGTTTTACTTATCAGTTGTGAGACGGGCTTCCCTGGTAAAGAATCTGCCTGCCAAGTAGGAGACATGGGTTCAAACCCTGTATCAGGAAGATACCCTGGAGAAGGAAATGGCAACCAACTCCAATATTCTTGCCTGGGAAATCCCAAGGACAGAGGAGCCTGGTGAGTTATAGTCCATGGGGTCACAAAAGAGTCAGAAATGACTTCTTGACTAAACAGCAACAAAAATATAGATTGTGGGAATTTTTTTTTATGAGTAGCTTAATTTAATTGTAGTTCAGCTTAATACTTTCAGATACTCCTTTTGGAGCTCTCTGAATTTGAGTATAAAGTATATTTCCCATGTCCTATAAGACTTTCCGTGATCTGGTTTATAACTGTGTCTTTTCCTCCATATCCCATATTCATTTGACTTTGTTCCATCTGTTTCAGGCAAATTTGTCTTTCTGCTATTCTTTTCTTTCTTTCTTTTTTTTTTTTTTTTTTGTGTGATATCTTATTCGCCCAACCAGGGATTGAACTTGCAGTGAAAATATTGAGTACTAAGCACTAGACAACCACAGAAATCCCCTTTTTCCTATTTTTAAAATATGCCAAGTTTGCTTCAGACTTGGTTCTTTATTCTTGCTTCTCTCTTCTCCATGATACTCTTGTTCAATTTGTTTTTAATGCTTGTACCCTCACTTCAAGATTTATTTTGTTCTTATCTCTTCAGAGTGTATTTCTCTGACTACCATTTTAAAAATAGATACCTTTCATTCTCTCACCTAATCACAATTTCCTTCCCTACTTATTTTTTATTCATAGCAAATATTGCTACCTGATATAAGAAATTCATTTACCTAAAACACCCTGCCTGTAACATGCACTCCTGAATTTTTTCTCTTTCATATGCATCCCAAGTGACTAACAGGATGCCTGGCACATTCAAAAAACATTTGTTGAATGAGTTAATAAATGATTTCCTAGTTTCTTATGCATCAGATAGTTAGGAAAATACCTACCCTGGAAGTCTCATGCTTATTTTTCCTGAATGTTAAATAAAATATTATCTGTGTTGTACATGTTTGTTGTTTTTTAATATTCTCTTTCTATACTTGGGAAAATATTTGATTTACCTGTCTCAGGGATAAACAAGGACCTACATATTGCTCCTCTTGAAAGCAAAAGAATCAGATATGCGTTTCCCCAGATATCTTAGGTGGGGAACAGCTGTTCTGGTTTCACTGGAGCTAAAGAGCTCCCTGATTTGTGAGGCTTTTGGTGCACATACACTTCTGCACTATTTTGTAGAAATCGCGTCATGCTGTGCTTTGTTGTCTTCTTAGTATCTATCCAGATTGGGGTTTGCTGAGCTTCTTGAAGCAGTAGCTGTATAAGTTTTAGAACAGATTGAAAATTTTGCTACTACCTCGGAATCTGACTGTGTAGTGAGTGATGTAAAGAAGTCAGTGGAGAATTCATTCCAGCCCCAGCAGGAATATCCAGTGTCCAAACACAGTGAGGGAGGCAGCAGTGGTTTCTGGTGTTCAGTGCCAGCGGCGTTCTGACCACACTCACCCTATATCACACTTTTCCCTGTGAATTAAGCCATCTACCTGCCTAATATTAAATATTTTCCCCCAAACCTTCATTTCTGGTTAATCTAGTAAAGAGGAATTTCTGTTGCTTGTAGGCAAGAACCCTGGCTGATATATTCTTTAAACAATTTATAAGAGACACGTTGTTGAAAAATACAAAAGCATTCATTATCACTTTTTATTAGAGCAGAACAGAGCTCAGTTGAACCTCTAGATAGCCAGTAGGAAAGAGCTGCAGATACTAGGAATTTTGCTGAAATGGGTATTGTGTGTGCTTTAAGGACTCTGATGATAGCCACTCTCAGGTTGTATAGGAAAATCACTTTATTTTCTAGTTGTTATACTTGTCTCCAGGTCAAATACATTCCCGTGGTATAAAAAGTAGAGATGAGTTTAGTTCCCTTCAAGTGTGTGGTAGTAGCTGATCATGTATGAGCCATTTGAGAGGAAAATAAAATACATTTTAAATGTCAAGGGAAACAAGCACTTGACCTTCAGAGGTGACTAATAAGGCAGCTGTGTCTACCAGGGATGGGTGGGAATAGCTCATCATAGCATTTCTTGTAAACTGGAAGATCTTCCTGTTATGCGATGTTACATTGTTCCTCTTTGTCATAAAGAGAAGCTTGAAGAACATTTTAGAGGGAATTTGAAAGGTTGTGTTTATCAGTTTGGGTTTGACGTTAAATGAACAACCATGTAAGCTCAGTGACATATAATACAAAATGTTTATTATACATGAATATGTGTTCGGTGGGCTTCCCTGATGGCTCAGATGATAAAGAATCCGCCTGGAGTGTCGGAGACCTGGGTTAGATCCCTGGATTGGGAAGATCCCCTGGAGAAGGCAATGACTATCCACTCCAGTATTATTGCCTGGAGAATTCCATGGACAGAGGAGCCTGGTAGTTACAGTCCATGGGATTGCAAGTTGGACACAACTGAGCGACTAACATGGGTTCAGTGTGGGCTGAATAGGTGGCCCTGCCGATTTTGGCTTGTCTCTGTTGGAATGACTGGGGTGACTCAGTTCTGTTCCATGTGTCTTGAAATCCAGGTTTAGACCTGGCACATGGTCAGTCTCACCTTATTCTCTAAGCTTAGGCAAACCACACAGGTATGCTCCAAAACCAGAGGTGATGCAGGTCACCCTGTGTATGGGGAAAAAGCATTAAACAGTTTCATGGCAAGGGACCATCGTGGATCTGGGGGTGGGTGAAGAATAGAGTCATCACTGCAGTGTGCAATCATGTGTTGTATACCTTCTGCCTTTGTCAACAGGGATTATGCTGGAAAGTTACTTAAGTAGGTGAAAGTATGTGTTGTCACGTTGCCTGATGTTTCCTTGGCTGTACCAATTTATATATCGTACATAAGTTACCTTGAAATCCTTGTCCTAAAGTTCTCTTCATGGGAAAACCTGACAAGCCAGACTATCAGCTCTTGACCACCCTCTGTCATCCCTTATTTATTTCTCCTTCCTTGCATTCATTTGTGCATAAAATAAAACTTACCTCATTAATGTAAATTTTGTGCAAGCCATCTTTTTAGTCCCTGGAGACAGAGTAGTACAAAAGATAAACATGGTTCATGTTCTCATAGGCTTTCAATTCTAATGATGAAGACACGCATTCATATGTGATAAACACAATTAAATTTTAATTATAATTCCTTTCATTTTTTCTCTTATTCACTCCTCTCTACTGTTACCTTACTGCAGTCAGTAAACTTTGTCTGCAAGGCCTTTGTATTATACTTACTGCTTCCGTTTGGAATATTCATCCTACAGATATCCATATGGGTTACTCCTAAGGGACCCACGTGGCTCAGAATCACCCAGGTTGCTCAGTGGGTAAAGAATCTGCCTGCAATGCAGGAGACACAGGTTTGATCTCTAGGCTGAGAAGATCTCTGGGTTGAGAAGATCTCCTGGAAGAGGGCACAGCTACCCACTCCAGTATTCTTGACTGGAGAATCCCCATGGACAAAGGAGCCTAGTGGGCTCCAGTCCATGGGGTCACAAAGCACAACTGAAGTAACTGAGCTCACACATACTCCTAAATGTCATAGCCTCTATGAAAAAAATCAGAGGGGCTCTCATGAATGACACACCTGCAGCCATGCACATCCCTCATTCATGCTTTACGAGTCTCATTATAGAGACTGTATGTGCTCATTTTATTTTATTATATATTATAGAGACTATTATATTTATTAAAAATATATTATGTATATATACATAATATACTATAGAGACTATATGTGTATGTATCTTAAAGAGATGGGAATACCAGACTACCTGACTTGCCTCCTGAGAAATCTGTATGCAGGTCAAGAAGCAACAGTGAGAATCAGATATGGAAAAACAGACTGGTTCCAAATAGGGAAAGGAGTACGTCAAGGCTGTTTATTGTCACTCTGCTTATTTAACTTATATGCAGAGTACATCATGTGAAATGCCGGGCTGGATGAAGCACAAGCTGGAATCAGATTGCCGGGAGAAATATCAATAACCTCAGACACGCAAATGACACCACCCTTATGGCAGAAAGTGAAGAAGAACTAAAGAGCCTCCTGATGAAAGTGGAAGAGGAGAGAGAAAAGTTGGCTTAAAGCTCAATATTCAAAAAACTGAGATCATGGCATCCTTCCTATCACTTCATGGCTAATAGATGGGGTAACAATAGAAACAGTGACAGACTTTGTTTTTTGGGTCTCCAAAATCAATACAGATGGTGACTGCAGCCGTGAAATTAAAAGACGTTTGCTTCTTGGAAGAAAAGCTATGAACAACCTAGACAGCATATTAAAAAGCAAAGACATTGCCAACAAAGGTCCATTTAGTCAAGGCTATGGTTTTTCCAGTGGTCATGTATGGATATGAGAGTTGGACTATAAAGAAAGCTGAGCACCAAAGAATTGATGCTTTTGAACTGTGGTGTTGGAGAAGACTCTTGAGAGTCCCTTGGACTGCAAGAAGATCCAACCAGTCCATCCTAAAGGAGATCAGTCCTGAATATTCATTGGAAGGACTGATGTTGAAGCTGAAACTCCAATATTTTGGCCACCTGATGCAAAGGACTGACTCATTGAAAAAGACCCTGATGTGGGGAAAGATTGAAGGCAGGAGGGGAAGGGGACAACAAAGGATAAGATGGTTGGATGGCATCACCAACTCAATGGACATGGGTTTGAGTAAACTCCGGGAGTTGGTGATGGACAGGGAAGCCTGGCATGCTGCAGTCCGTGGGGTCAGAAAGAGTCGGACATGAATGAGCAACTGAATTAAACTGATGTGTTCATTATCTCTGTCCACCATCCTTCTCAGATAATAAACTCCATGAAGCCCAGGACTTAGGTTGATTTGTGTTCTGATCTTTCATGTACTTTCAACAGTGAGTAGCATGTAGTATTCTTCAACATTTTAAAAATGCCTTATGCCATCATTATATGTCATCATTAGTAAACTTATAAAGCAGTGTATTCTTATTTTTACGCTTTCTCAGTGATTATGGCTACTAAATTTGTGAGGTGACAACCATAATGTTCCTTCTTTGCTGATGTTTTATGAGTTGACAAGAACCAGACAAAAGTGATTTTCCAGCCTTGGTTGTAGGGTCCTTGGACTTTCTGGCTCCTGTATCCAACTTTAATAACTACCTACGTAAGAATATGCAGACATATCAATATTAAATCTTTGATTAGGGTAACACTAGAAATTTACTTCTCAGATGCATTTTGAACCACATCTCCCGACATTATAACTCTACCATAGCCAGGATGCTGATCATGATCTTAACTGTACTCTTTATGTCCAGGGAAGGAAAACGAAGCTACTTTTCCACAGTTAAAGATCACTATGTAAGTGGAATAAAAATCATGGTTCCTTACTGTTATAATTAACCAATCCACCTTCTTGACCAAGGAAAAATATATTCAGTAGTGAAATAGGACACTTCAAACAAACCTGGCACAATTTGACACCAAAGGCAGGAACAAAAAAGAAAGAACAAACTAGATTTCAGGAAAACTAAACAACTTCTGTTTATAAAGACATTATCAGCAGAGTAATAAGGCAACAGAGTAACAAAGCAACTCACAGAGGGGAGAAAATGTTTATAAATCATGTTATCTGAAAAGATTGATTCAGAATATATAGAGAACTTCTAAAACTCAACAACAATTCTGATATTAGAATGGGCCAAAGACTTAAATAGACATCTTTCCAAAGAACATGTACAAATGGCCAATAAGCACATGAAAGGTGCTCGCTACTTATTGTTGTCATTTAGTTACTAAGTTGTCTATCCAGTGGCTACCACACTGGAGAGCAGATCTGTAACAGGCAAGGACATCAGACATGTGAGAATCAGGAAGATACGGATGCAGGAGAGGCTGCTGTCGCTGATCACAGTATTGACTTTGGTACCCCTGGAATACCTGCTCTTCTTTCTGGATATGGCCCTGTCATTAAAGAGTGCTGAAGGCAATGGAAGCATTGAGAAATTACCCTTGAAGCTAGTGCTTTAAAAGAAGCCTCAGGCTAAGTTCTGAAACTGCTCTCAGATCTCAAGAACCACACTTGCCTCCCATTGGATGTCTTCTTCCTTCGCAGAGACCGAGTCCAGCAGGACCTCAAAGGAGTTTCGTCACCATCATCATCGTCATCTTAATAAGTAGCAGCGGCATGCATAAGTATAGCAGCAGTGTCTGTTTAGTGAGAGCCAAGTACCGTAATCTCTGTATTATCTTGTTTAATACAAGAATCCTGTGAGGTTGGTGCAATTGCTACTAAAGAGAATATGAAACAAAGGTATGAAAGAACTAAGCTGCTTAACCAAATTCACATAGCCAGAACCAGTAGGGGGACCGGGCTGCACCCTCCTCGTCCTGCTCCTACACACCCTGCTCCTGAGGCCTGACCCCTTATCACCATCCTTCAGTTCATGTCAAAGGGACAGCAAAGCAGAGGGTCCGGGGACACTCCATCAACCTTTCTATGTAGACTCAGGCTGACCTCAGACTCCCACTGATTCTTTTGCCACCTAATTTTTTTTGCCTTACTCATTTAATTTCTCTGGACCTCAACTGCAAAATATCTAAGATGGGCATAACAACCCCTACCTCACAGTAGGTTTGGAAGAACTGAACAAGACATTGAGCAGCGTCCTGTAGCTGAAAGTGATTCGTGAAATATAAAGAAAAATGCATGTTTTGTTTCTGCTGTTACTACTATTGTTAGGCTTACTACACCACCAGATGCACAGATTTTATAGTACCTACACTGCCAGTGACAGACAGGACATGGTGGTTTTCCTGGTTTGTCTCCCATTTTAATCTGTCCATGGTAGACACTAAATACAAGGCTGATAATCTGGTTTGGTTTCCCTGATGCTTCAGGCTTCAGGTTTTGCACAAGTCTCTGTTCTTTGTGAAATGTCCACCTTCTGGTTCATGTTATGCTTCACCATCTTGTTATCACTTGGAGGCAAGAAGTGGGCAAGCAGAGGTGTCTACAGGTGAGAAAATGAAGAATATGCTTACTCAGGGCAGTTTGAGTCAGTAACATGGCAAGAAGGGCCTGGGTGGAGGTCAAAAGTTATCCTTGTAGAGAAGATGGTAGAAAGCATGAAAGGCAGGCAGTGTGGGGGCAGAGGAAGCCAGAGGATCCACAGCAGAGTAGAAGGTGGTCCCAGCGAGGCTGTAGCAAGTGAAGACAACAGCAAAGGCACTCACTGTCCCCTTTTGGGTGGGTGAGGTCTGGAGCAAGGATGGAAGGATAACCTTGTATGAGAGACAGCAAAAGAGACACCGATGTATAGAACAGTCTTTTGGACTCTATGGGAGAGGGTGAGGGTGTGATGATATGGGAGAATGGCATTGAAGCATGTAAATTATCATATGTGGAAAGAATCACTAGCCCAGGTTTGATGCATGATACAGGGTGCTCAGGGCTGGTGCACCAGGATGACCCAGAGGGATGGAATCAGGAGGGAGGTGGGAGGGGGGTTCTGGAAGGGGAACATATGTACACCCATGGTGGATTCATGTCAATGTATGGCAAAACCAATACAATATTGTATAGTAAAAAAAAATAAATAATAATAAACTTTATGAGCTTTGCAGCAAAAAAAAACCCCAAACCAAACAGAGTGGCTTTAAATGAACTTTCCTGAGTGTGACCGGTTTCCTAATAGCAGACTAACAAGAAGCTATTTGAATTTTAAGAGAAAACAAGCCTCAAGGTAAAGCGTGAGGGTTTCAGTTCAGCTGCAGGAAGAACATATCACTTGAGGCCTGTTTTCCTAGCCGTCCTGAAATTCATTACTGGGTAGTCTGCAGCCCTACCTGTGGGGGTGCCAGCTCTTAGCATGCAGGGACTCTGGCATTCTGGCTAAACATTGAGCGTGCCTGGATGCTCAAGCAGAAATTCAAAATAAACTCTGGGTCCAATTTGAACCTTCCCTGTGTTTCAGCTGTCTTGCTTTTGTGGAAACAAATTCAGGATCTCAGAGAGTTTGCCCATCTGCTCAGTGATACTCAGACTAAAGACCTCTGAATCTGATTTCTCACAAGCTGAGCTCACTCTCTGGAATCGGCTAGAATGTGAGAGCTGAAAGCATTCCCAAATGCTTCCTCACTTTTATTATGTTCATTAGAAGGCTCCACAAGTCACGGGGGCATCCGAATTAGCTTTTAATGATGAATTCCACTAACAAAACCTAAAAGAGTGGGTGGAAGGGGAATGGAATGAAACCGCGGGATCCCTGCCTGACATCTCCACACAGTCAATCATTTGCTGGTGCTTGAAGATGGAAGAGATCTGTGTGGGAACAAAACGGAGAGTGGGTGGGTACATACTGCAAGTCCATATGCTGAAGTTAGAAAGGTTTGGTTTGTATCCACGTACACAGTCTGTGTGACCCTGGGCAAGTACTTAACTTTGACTCCATTTCTTTAGGTGTACAATGGAATTATAGTACGGAGTATTTTTTTATTAATTATATTTATTTTTAATTGATTACTGATAGCTTTACAGTATTGGTTTGATTTCTGTCCTACATCAACATGAGTTAGCCATAAGAATGTGAAGCGTTTTTGAAACCATCAACTGAGCTAAATGTATATAAAGTATTTAGCACATTTTCTGATACTTCATCGGAGAAGGCAATGGCACCCCACTCCAGTATTGTTGCCTGGAAAATCCCATGGACGGAGGAGCCTGGTAGGCTACAGTCCATGGTGTTGAGAAGGGTTAGACACGACTGAGTGACTTCACTTTCACCTTTCACTTTCATGCATTGGAGAAGAAAATGGCACCCCACTCCAGTACTCTTGCCTGGAAAAATCCCATGGATGGAGGAGCCTGGTAGGCTACACTCCACGGTGTCAAGAAGAGTTAGACATGACTGAGTGACTTCACTTTCACTTTTCACTTTCGTGCATTGGAGAAGGAAATGGCAACCCACTCCAGTGTTTTTTCCTGGAGAATCCCAGGGACAGAGGAGCCTGGTGGGCTGCTGTCTATGGGGTCTCACAGAGTTGGACATGACTGAAGCGACTTAGCAGCAGCAGCAGCAGCAGCATCTGATACWTCATATGACACTTAATACATTAACTGATTATTGTAATTCCTGAATTCTGTTCCTTTGTTATTTTTGAGTTCATACAAATTTATCAGTTTGATCCCTCCTGCCTTCTCCCCACCCATCTCCCCTCCACATCTATATCATATATGATCTTACCAAATGCTACCTAGATCCTTATCCATCATGAGAAACACCTCAGGACTGGGAGTCAAATCAGCATTGGGCTAGGATATGATAGATATCTTAGCTAATTCCTCAGTCTGATTAAAATTCATATGTTGGGGTGACACCTTAGGACTGGAAGTGTGAATGAACTATGTCTGTGATGTGTGGGTCATGACTTTCAGCAGTGGAAGGAATTTGTGCAAACTTTGCCAGGGAACAGGCTTCCCTGGTGGCTCAGCGGTAAAGAGTCTGCCTGCCAATGCAGGAGATGCAGGTTCCTGAGTCAGGAAGATCCCTTGGAGAAGGAAATGGCAACCCACTCCAGTATTCTTGCCTGGGAAATCCCACAGACAGGCTCCTAGTGGGCTACAGCCCACGATTCACAAAAAGAGTCCATGGATCGCCAGAGATGTGGCTTAGTGACTAACAACAACATGCCTGGTGATAGACTCCTCATTCACACAGTATAGTGATTCAGCTTCTTCTCAGTAGACATGCTCCTCTCTGGGAAATTAAGGCTCACTAAATTTTATTTTAAGCATAGTTTCTCTCCATTTTCAGTAACAACCGTCTTTTCTGGTTCTCATTGTTTTAGTTCTGCTCTTCGGTTAGCATGAGACAAAACTGTCAAAAAAGACGAAGGTCATTTTAACGTTGTTTTCTGAGGTCATCCACCAAAGGCCTGGAAGAGGGCAGCTGTTCAAACATATCTGCTCTTCCTTTTTTCTCTTTGATGAGTCGCTGTGGGACTCACAAGGAAGAGAACTGGGCTTTAAAGTCAGAGAGAACTAGATGTCTGTCTTACCACTCAGAAATGTTGAGGCCTGAGCCAACTGTGCAGGCTTCTATACTTAGAGCTCTCATCTGAACATGCAAAATGATAAACTTATGTCTACATGTTGAGGTAAGGGGAGCCTGTCATGGAGTAATCCAGCAATTCTCACTTCCCATATGCCCAAATATTGGTGTTTTCTGAAAGCTCTCCAGGTGTTTCTGCTGTCTACCCTGTGATTTAGATGGAAGTAACATTAACTCCTTTATTTCTATCTAGACTGAAAAGGATCTAATATTCTAACTTGCACTAAGGCATAATTTATTTAAATAGAATCATATTGTTTCAGAATTAGAATATGCCTTAAAGGTCACTTTTCAAAATCCCCCTTGATTTTATTTTATTTTTATAACTTTCTTAACAAATGGTCATTCAACTTTTCTTTAAATGCCTTTAGTTATAAAAAAAAATCTACTGTTCTATTAGGGATCTGGGACTAATAGATGCAAACTAATATGTATATATATATATAAAGATAGGCAACAATAGCATACTGTATAGCACAGGGGATTATATTCATTATCTATAGGTAACAACCTGTAATGGAGTATAAACTGCAAAAAACACTGAATGACTGTTTTCTACACATGAAACTAACAGAATATTGTAAACCAACTATACTTCACTTAAAAAAATTACTGTCGTATTAGAATTATTTTTATGTTATTTTGTGTTTTAACTTAGTTTTAACTCTGTTCTCTTTATAGCTACTCAGAAAAAGTTGAACCTCATTTCTGCAGGTAAATTTTTAGTTACTTGAAGATGGCTATAATGTCCCTTCGAGTCGATTCTTGTTCATGGTTAGTAACCAAAAAGTGATTTCCAACCTGTCTGATGATCAGAGCTCTGAGAAACTCTTAAGACATACTGTTTGCTAGTCATTTGGGGTCAGAATCACCACGGTGGGTCCTTGGAGTCAATCATTTTAACAAGTTCTTCAGGAATTCTGTACAGGAGTCTTCACTTTCCAGTAGTTCTCAACTGGGGATAATTTTGTACTTCAGAGGACACATGGCAATGTCTGGAGACATTTTTGGCTGTTATAACTGGGGAGGGGGGCCACTTATATCTAGAAAGTAGAGGCCAGGGGTGCTGCTAAGCATTAAAAAGGACACAGGACAGCTCCCACAGTAAAGAATTATCCAGTCCGAAATGTCAGCACTGCTGAGGTTAAGAAATCCTCATTCCGTTCTTATATGACATAACACTGAACCTGTTCACCATCTTGATTGACTTCTTAGCTTCTGTGTAAATGTCTCGTAAATGTAATGCATAGAAAGGATTGAACACAATAAAGACCAGACTTTTTTTTTTGCTTATGCAATTTTTTTAAATTTATTTATTTATTTTTCTTTGCATTATCATGTTGGTTTTGCCATACATTTTTTTTGAGATTCTTATACTTTATTTTTTTTATTAGTTTTGCCATACAATGACATGATATCACCATGGGTTTACATATGCTCCCCCTCCAGAACCCCCTCTCTCCTCCCTCCCCCTGGGAAATCTCGTTGCACCAGCCCCGAGCATCAATCCTGGGCTGGCGATTGATTAGAC